>JASAMV010005629.1:0-32375 GCA_030248065.1 Rhynchonema sp. JSB1_4
GGAAAATATTTCCTCTTGATGGAGGGCACTATATTTGCAAAATATATAGGCAAACGACACGAACATGAGCTCGATTTCGCAGCTGGCAGAACAGTGAAACATTCTGACGTGGTTGCTGATTTAGGAAATGTTACACGTTGAAGAATGCAAAATGGAGCATGATGATTTTCTCTTTCAATTCGTTTTGAATACACGCCCCCTTCGAAATCGGGCTCGTGTTGGTGTAGTTTGTCTTTACTTTGGGTGATATTTTCGAAACGGTGTAAAGGTGAGTTGGGTGTAAAGGTCGGTGTAAGCTGAATCGAAAGCTCGGTCGGTGTCAGCTCGGTGTAAACATGAAACATTGCCTGCTGTTAACGTGGAATGTTTCATGTTTACACCGAGCTGACACCGACCGAGCTTACACCGACCTTTACACCCAACTGAGCTTTACACCGTTTCGAAAATGCCACCCTTTGTCGGTCGCGAGCTTTGTTTGACGAAACATTATGTGCACATTAGTGGATTATAGCATCAAATGTTTCCCAATTTTTGCAACACCGTGCATCGTTCTCAATGCCAAACATTGTGCCTCGTACCCGTGTGGTCGGCGTGGTGGGTGTCTGTGGTGGTTGGCCAGGTTTGTGCCGTGTCGCACCGGCCACGAACGCCAGGTATTGGATCACTTTCTTCGTGTTCTCCGTCTTGCCCGCGCCCGATTCGCCGCTGAAACATCACTGACGCACTGAGATTGCATATGAAAATGAACCTGCCCGAGCATTGAACATCTGTTTTCATCAATTTTCGGATCGCATGTATTGAAACGAAATTGTTTCAATCCAGGCCATCCCCATACATACAAGCCGGAACATTTCATTTCCCTTGGTTTGGTTTGACTTCGTGCCTCAAACCACCCCTCCTCAAAAACAAATTCGGAACACTTTGTTCCATTCGCTTCCCTCCCACACATTTCATTTTATACCATCCGCCCGACCCGGTCTGGAGTGAGAAGTTGGCGGTACGAAACACACACTCACACCGCAGGCCAGACAAGTGAGCAAAAGCTCCGTTCCCATCTTTGCTTAGCTAACACCAACCCAGAAATGCGCATAACTTCCTCTCAATGCAGCCCACGTCCGTTTTTCACGCCTTGACTTGGCCGGGTCTAGCGGACATAACACATGACATGACACACTGTGCACGCATACATGACCGGGCTATTGGAATATTTGTGATTTAGTAAGCAGACAAGCTAACCCAGTAGACAACCTCTCCCAACATACGAGGTAGGAAGGCCCCCACCTGCTTACGAGTGTCTTGTATGCAAGTATGCAAGCACAAAACGAATCTCCGTGAGTAAGCAAGTCCAGTGCCTCCTGCCCCTCTCACATACAAAACTTCCACATTGTCGTTCCCCCATTGCCCCATAATATATCGCTTGTAATATCGAAAATATTGCCCTCTAATGCGCACAGTACACAATTGTACGGGACGGGCAAAGATGCGTAAATTCAGAAGCGCCCCGGCAGTCGGTCTGAGACGACAAACATTATATAAGACATACTCACTCACCACTATTGCACGGGGATTTGTGTTGGGTGAGGTTGGTGTCCCCTGCCCGACCCAGCATTTTGCGCACAAAAGTTTGTGAAAGAATAAATAAACAAAAAATCACGGCGTGCACAACACAACACATATTATACCACACCCTGCCCACCCAGGAATAAGTAATACAACCTCACAACACGCAAAAAATATGTTACCGCCTGCCTACATGCGGCAACTATACCGATCTAATGCTACTTACTGCCGCTGGTGGGTCGTACGTATGTCACAATGCACAATCGCTGACGGTAAACAATGCACAAAGGCGCTTCACGAAAATCACCTTGAGGTGTTCAGAAAAAAACGAATAAAGTTGCGTTCTCAATGGTTTGTTACTTGTAAAGCCACTCATGTGTGCATTCATAAAAACGCCTAATCTTTGTTCAGGAGTTTTTTCGCTGGCCACGTAGGAATATTGCTTGTCCAGTCCTCCATTTCGCACGACATTTTGAATAACAAAATTTTGTGATCGGACAGACACGCAATTCTTGTTCCCAGTAGCAGAAAAGCTCAACTCACGTGCAAAGGATGGATTGATCTTCACGCTCTGCAACAGGAAAAGAACAGAAATTAATTAAATTCCCTATTTTTCTCAAAAAAGAGCAACCGATCAAAATGAGGATAAGCACACTTATATGGCAAGCCTATGCGAAACGAACCGGTGAGCATTTTTCGGTAAGCCGAATCGGCGATGGCAAACACATGGGGTGGCATTTCATGGCGTTTCTTTCCCTTGTACGCTTCGATGATGTCTTCCGTGTAGATGGGCAGACGTTTGTAGGGATTCACAACCACGCAGAATAGACCCGAATATGTCTGCAACAGAAGATAATAGAGTTAATTTGTGTCTCCATTTGGTTGTGCAATGTTTTTTCGTGAACGGTACTTTATCGTTTTTCATTCCACAACTTTGTGTCATTACACAGTGCTTCCTTCCCCACATCACGGAATTCCAGTCCCCCTCCCTCCCCATAGGTTTTTTTGCTTAATTTTAAGTTTAATAATGTAGGAAACTTATGGAAAGAGGATTAAAAAAACCAGCAATCATTGACATCATACAACACTATCTAACCAGGTATAGAAAACAATTATGGAAATACAACCTACTTAACAAAAAACTAATTCATAAACACATAATTAAAAAAACTCACCACAGCTATCTAAACTGGGTATGTGTGACTCCCCGTTTTTTAGAAAACACCCAGTTTTGTCATAAACAACATTTACTCATATTACTTATCGACATTGCAACAGTAATACAATTTACAATTTATTAATTTCTTAAATATTTTTTTCTCTAAAAAGACAATTTTTTGTTTTAAAATTTATCATTTTTACTAAGTGAGTTTCACATGGCGATTGTGCTATTCGGCTGACGAGCGGGGGGCACAACGTCACGCCGATGGTCTCGAATACCCCGCGAAACCTAGGCGTAGACAGGACTCCAAATTAATTTTTCAATAATTTGCTAGATACAACAGTCACACAATGCTCTCGCATCCCTTTTTACACACTTTTTAGGTGCAATTTGCACCTAAAATTTCAGAATTGCACCTAAAAACTGGAGGTTAGGTGCAACTTGCACCTAGATTTTTCACACTTTGTTCATAAAACAAAATTCTAGGTGCAAGTTGCACCTAGAATTTGACATATTAGGCGCAAGTTGCACCCAGTCAATTTTGAAAAAAAACTATGTCCCTCCCCATTATTATAGTTGGTCTGAGTAGAGTAACAAGCAGCCCACATCTACACAGGATCACACCGACCAACACCAGTCATTACCACCCAATGATGGCCCCATGGCACACTGCTACGTTTAGAGTGGAGCCACAGGGAATTTTTGATAGGTGCTGCACATATTTCGCGCGCCAAAATTGGTTTGTTCAAATTTTTTGCACATCACCCACCAGACAGCTGCATCACACAGTGAAAAGACACTCGCTTGTGGCGGGGACAAAGCGCTACGACCCGTCCCGGTTTTATGTGTTCGGTACGACTAGTGTAAAAACGCAATGCAATTCATACACATGGCCACGATATGGCTTCTCAGCGCCATTTCCAAAAACGGGTATTTGGCATTACAACAGCCAGCAGCCACCAGAATTGTCAGTCAGTCACCTTGCTCTATGGCTGTTCCCCCGCCTTTCACAGACAGAGACAGACAGTTCTGATTCTCAAATTCTTTCCCCAGTGTTCGTCTCGCGTTACCAGCCAGTCGCGAGCCGTATAACTTGCAAAAACAACACTTTTTCAAAACGGTAATAGCGCTGAGCGGTGATGTGATGAATACCATAGGTATGTATTGCAAGGGTGCACGCGGCAAGTCAAAACACAGTCAGTCATTCGGCGAAGCCCGACAACCCGTATCAGATTCAATAAAGTGCGAAGAAAACATTCCGCTGCTGCCGTGCTCAGCATTCCGCGCTCCGTTCCGATTTGCAGTCAAAAGACTTTTATTTATGTTTTTTTGCACAGAAATTTCTCGTCGGGAAAAGGGCGATTGAACGGTTTTCTCAGGACGAGACAGATCGAAAGTGCACCAGCAACAACAAGACAACACAGTCAAAACATTTGAGAACATAACCGAACAGCAGCGAACATTTTTCTTGACGATATTTTCTGGGGTTGCCCGAAACTATTTTCTGCAACTGAAAAAAAACAAACTGATAACAATTTTAGTGCGCACATACCACCACGCCGTATCTGCACACTCAAATTCAAACACGGATAGTTTACATGCCACAGCCACAATACGAAAACGCTTCCTGGTGCACACAACGAGGACACCTCGTGTTATTTGACCTACAGCTGTGCTGAAGTCAACTGACGGCATGAGCAGAATGTATGTAAATATAATCTGTGATTCAGAGGTGCAGATCGATATCGTGTTGCGCAGCGTGCTTCACACATACATGACAATCACCCACGCCTACAAACAGGTAGCGAACGGTCCAACACAACAAATTACATGGCCCCCGCATTCTTGAGTGGAAATTTGTCTATGATGCATCAGTCAGTGAGCGGTGCAATCGCCAACAGCACTAAGTAGTCAGTCATCACCCTCTGTCTTTCGACCATCAACTAATCATGCGCATAGCAGCTCGTAAGTTGAAATGGTCGATGGTTAAATCTAGGGTACAAATTACGATCATCTTACAGACCCCCTCTCAAAGATGCACATAAACACTTCGCAGCACCAAACAATTTCCCTTTCACATTCGGCCAATACCGTAGCGGATAATAGTTTAGTCACACCAGAGCGCACAGCAATGCACACTGCAAGCCAAAACGGTTGCATTATTATTATCCGGTTGTGTGTAACATTCCAAACTTCTATGCATCATGAGCACGCATTCCATTATGTGCACTGCATTCATTCATTCGCCATTCAGCAGAGTCAATTCCATGCGTCTGACGCCACAAATCAACCAAGGGGAGTGATGCAGCATCCCTATCTCTCCAAGCAAACATTGAGAGCGAAGGTACATTTGTGTGCATGTTGTTATTGCTGGATAGAAGATAGGTACGCAGGTATACACGTACAGGTGCGTATTTGAACATTGAGCTGAACGTTATGTGTTGGTTGTCCGTCTCTCTGCTCAGCGCAGGCAGAAAAGTGCACACATAACATTACACGCAACGCTTATGCCGCACAACACACGCACACAATCACTGAGCAAGGTCAAACAAGGAGACTCTGTGGTGCTGCAATTGACGTATGGTCAAGCTATTGCATGTAGCTTGCACAACGCAGCCGGAAGAAAACAGCCACAACGACCAAACACAAACCAAACAGCCAGCGACCACTGTTGCATGGCAATTTCTTGGCTGTGGTTTGCACTTACATACCAACCTATCTATCAATCAGTCAGTCTTCCAGGTATTACTTTGGTTTCGATCATGCATCTGCACGCAATGCACACACAGATCAATACAAAACACAACGATGATGATGATAATGACGTTGTCGGCTGTTTGTGTTCGTAGTGGTAACAAACGCAAAGAAAAGTCAGGGCAGTTATTTTCGGTAGTCAATCACAAATTGTTCATGTGATCTCTGCTTGGTTGAACGCACCTAACCAATCGATAATATGATAATACGAATGAACGTTGACAGCATAATTTCATGAATTACGAAAACCACAAAATGACCATATGGTGCCATCTGTTGGACCACACACGCACAGACCATGTATATGTATGTCTACACCTTCGTTCTGGTGGACAGTTTGCGAGCTGAGGTTGATTAGAATCATCCAGCGTGGGTTATAGCGCACAAGCGTCCTAACACCGCCAAGTCGCCAACTCATCTCAGATCTCACAGAGACACTAGGACAAACAGGATCCATCTGGTTGTGCTGTAAATCTGATGTTTCCATTTGCTAATCACGCTAACTGCACTTACATAGATGAGTGAGCTGAAGTATCGTTCACGCAAATTGTGCAGCACGCTGGCCTCGTTGAGGCACGTCAGCTCGGCCATGTCCTCAACCTGGAATTGGACAGAAAATTATAACAAGGAAAAAAACGGGATTAACGCCCACAAAAATGAAAAAAACGGGATTAACGCCCACAAAAATGAAAAAAACGGGATTAACGCCCACAAAAATGCAACGAACTTTATCGAATTTGGGCGGATTCATTTTCTGCACATCATCCTTGCTGACACGCATCTGTTTGCCGCTTTCCACTTCCACCACCAATTCGTCGCCCTTTTCTTCGCGCACAACTTTGGCTGCGACGAACCCATCTTTCTCATGAGGCACCCAGACGAGCTTTTTCGCTGCCCAATCGGCCTGCAACGTGCCCCATGTGATCATTTGATTGATACATCATGACAAAGTTTTACAAAAATAAAAATTAAAACACACTGACATTCAGCATTTATAACAGTAAAGGCTTCTCAGGTGCTCGTGCAAACAGGGTTTCATTTATAGGGTAATGGTGTTCGTTTTGGAAATTTGCCTTGCCACGCAAATAGATGATCTGGGAATTGTCAAAAAATTTCCAGGTGCTGCAATCGTGCTCGTGCAATAAATAGCTGGCCCTGGCCGGCCTTGTATTTCAACGCGACGAATTTTGAGGTTTTTAGGGACCAACCCCAAATACATAGAACCGTTGTATAGTGACTAAATCCACGGCAGTTTGTAGCTTCGGAAAGAAACAGTTTCAAATAATTTTTTTAACTTTTTTTCAGACAAGTTGCCAGCACTTAAGGGACTCCGAAGCTAAAAACAGCCATTTCTGAGCAATTTTGGCCTCACTTATGGTCCATTAAGCAGCGCCTGCGTGTTTTTGGCGCGAAAAAGAGTAGGTCGGACTATTTTAAGTCTCTTTAAGTCAATTTTATAACAGGGGCTCGTATCCCCAAGAAACCTTTTCGCCATTTTAGATCAAAACACATTTCCTCAAAAAATAAGGTGCCGGTAATAAGTTCGGGTTTCCGGGTAATAACTTTCAAAAAATTACCGGACTCCGAAAAAAGGATTTTTTCCGAAAAAAAGTTGTCACAGCTTAGTCACTACACTATTAAAGGAAATACTGGGCGCGGGGGCAAATTAGGGGACCGTACAGAAGATCTGGCCGATCTGGGCATCGGTCCGGGCCGGAATGCCAACTGTTCACTAAATCGAGCCTACCAAAAGGTCTCGTCGCCGTCTGGCTGGGCCAGTTTTGAGCCTGCTGGGCTTTTAGGGGAAAATACCGTAAAAACCTAAATAGGGCCCCCGGTATAGAGCCCCCTAAATGGGGTCAGTGAAGTGAACTAAGGAACAAAGGTGCCAACCGAGCTAATAATGTAACAGCAGTGAATTTTGCCCGTTTCGGCCTGTTTTCACAGACGGGCAGTGTAGTTCCTGGGGGGGAGGGGCTCCCCCGCGGGTACGTCTGTTCCCCCTCCATGGTACGCCTGCCCCACTGTTCCCCCTCCGGGTGCGTCTGTTCCCCCAATTTTTGCCTAAAATAGGCAAATTTAGGCCTAAAATGGGCATTTTTAGGCATAAAATGAGTGATTTTTAGGTCAATGTCGTCAAAAATCGCCAAAATACACTTTTTATTGAGATTTTTTTCCAAAAAGGGGGAAAATGAGTCAAATTTTCGACCTCAAAAAAAGACTTTTCTCCAAATTTGGGTCCTCCCCCTAGGTGGGTACGTCTGTACCCCTCCGAAAAAAGGGGGTACCGCCTGTTCCCCTCCGGACCAGGAACCACACTGCAGACGGGCGAGGTGCCAGGCCTCGTCGGTGCGAGCGCCTCTGGCCAATTGACCCCCAAAAAGGACCTCAAGCAGATCCCGGTCCGGCACGCACCTTGGGCCAAGCCGAGGTTTGCCCTGGTCGGGCCGAAGCGGGCCGGACTTCCAGGCCCAACGTTGCCCAAATTAAAGAATCGTGTTTTTTTTTTCGTCCAAAACCTAGATTTTTTGTGGATTTTGACAAGACACTGAATTTCATCGTCTTTATATTTTTTTGGTTTGGGGCCGTCAATGTTGTGCAGTGCAATTCCTGGTCCGGCGGGGAGGTTAGTGTACCTCCAACCTCCCTACTTTTTCGAATGGGAAATTAGTGTACCTCCTTGGGGGGGGAGACCCAAATTCAGGAAAAAGACACGTTTTGAGGTTGAAAATTTGACCCATTTTTGGCCCTTTTTGGAAAATTTTTTTCATAACAATGGTATTTTGGCGACTTTTGACAACATTGACCTGAAAAATCACACATTTTTTGCCAAAAAAGCCCATTTTATGCCTAAAAATGCCTATTATAGGCAAAAATTGGGGAAATTAGGGTACACGGAGGGGAAATTAATGTACTAGTGTACCTTAGTCGGGGAAATTAGTGTACTTTAAAGGGGGGTCCTCCCTCCCTCCTGGAACTACACTGATGTTGTGTCAGGACTTTGCTTAACAGAAACTAGGCATGGGCACAATACCGATTTTTAGGCCCACCCCAGTGTAGTGGCTGGGGGGGATGGGGGGGATTCCCCCCTAAGGAGTAGGTACCTTGCAACCACCCCTTGGGGGGGATGGGGGGGGAAGGGTAGGTACCTTGCAACCACCCCGGAGGGTACCTTGCAACCATCAATTTATGGTTTTTATAGGCAAAAATAGGTGTTTTTCGACCTCAAAACCCCAAAAATCGCGCGCTCCGCGCGCAAACCTCCATATAATAGGTATTTTAGGGAATTTTTCGGCCAAAATGCAAAAAAGTACCAATTTTTCGGCCAAATTTGCAGTATAATGCATGCAAAAAACACCCTTTTTTCGGACCCCAGGGGTACCTTGCAACCTCCCGGAGGCTGGGTAGGGGGGTACCTTGCAACCATCTGGATCCATCCCCCCCAAGGGTACCTTGCAACCATTTGCCTGCCACTACACTGGCCCACCCAATACCCAATACCTGGCCTCCGACCCAATACTCAATACCCAATACCAGCTGAGCAGACCCACCCCATACCCAATACCAGGCGTGGCATCCAATACCCAATACCTGACCCAATACCAAAGTTGAAGATTATCTGGGAAAATTTTGACTTTTTGGTCGTTTAAAATGATGATGAAAGTGCTTTTCTATCATTATGAGAAGCAAGTTCAGTTGTCTGGTATAGACACTCGAAAAAATTTCTGATCAGAAATCATCAATTTGAGGGAAAAACTAGAAAAAATTAGGCAAATTATGGGTCATTTTGGAATTGCCTAAATGGAATCGCAATACCCAGTACCAAGCGCGCCACCCAATACCCAATACCAATACCAGGTATTGGGTCAGTATTGGGTTGGGTACCCAGCCAATACCACACCCAATACCTGGGTATTGGGTGGGTATTGGGCATTGTGCCCATCCCCATGCCCAACAGAGACAAAAAAATTCATCCGAAAAAGTGGGCACAAAATAGGTTCGTTTTCCCCCAGCCCCAATGGTCGGTCGGGCCGGACTTTCGGCCCACACCACACTATAGGGCCGGGACGACCTAACCGGACCCGACTGACACCGCTGCCCTGGGAACATTTTCTCAGTTTTAGGTCAGTGAAAAAATAGAGCCCCACCCAGCCCCCCCCTTGTTGTATTTAGGACTAGGTAGGTTTAAGCTCTTGCCCGTACGTACCTGTGCAACGGGGTTGTTGACTGCTGTTCTCAGCACCATAAGGTGTTTCAATGGCGTATCAGACGGCTCCCCGCCACCGGCCCCACTCATAATGTCGAAATCGGAAAGACGTTCAAAATTTGAAGAATCACCGCACGCAGCCCGCCCGAAGTCGAGATTTTTTTCACTTTATTTTGCCGGAATTCGGGGCAAGCGCAGCTTCGATTTGTATTATGTTGACACGTGCACTTCTTGCGCTGAAAAGGTAGGGGCTTTACTGCGTTCCATTCCAACCAAAAACCAATGAATGGCGGCCATCCAAATGCGGCCCCCGAGAGCGAGAACCGCCAGACCAATTGGCTGGACAGAAAGAATGAAAAAAACGCTATGAAAGAGAAAAATTTGAATAAGGTTTATTCGCGCGTTACACAAGACCAATCAGTGAGTAACGTAGCCAGTTTCGGCCAATCAGCAACAAGTAACTCAGTTCTTAATCGATCGCTCATTGGTTGGCTGAAATCCACAGTTTGCCTTTCCTGCGAAGCAAAACTGGCCGGCCAGCCACTTTTTAGGAAACACCACACGGGCGCCGCCTGCCGCGAACTTTGGTTTGGTTAGGCTTATTTTCTGGCTTTGGCTTGGGATTAGGCTTAAACTCCAGTCTTTGTTGATTGGCCTCAAAATTCGCGACACCGCGTGACGTGATTGACACACCAACATTTGCTGAAGGTCATCGATAACAACTCAGTGGCGGCAAGCTGATCAACAACACGAATTTCACACCCCAGCTCTGCTCGACAGTCGGCTCGGCACGGCAGCGCAACGAAACCTCAATTTTACGTGACGCCAAGACACAGTATGAACATGTGTGGCGTGACTTGCGGCTTGGTGTTAGCGATGATCCTGCACCACTCAGGTGTGTCAACCAAGGCATCGAACAGCGCAATTTCTGCAGCTTCATAACCAGGCCTGACAGAACCAAACAGAGTTCTCATGCCACAGATAACTTTGCCTCCTGCTGTTTTTTAAATTCACAAAGTTCAATTAAGCTATGCCCTAATTTTTAAGTGCAAGTGCAAATAGAATTTTTTAGCTGATATTGCACCCCCAGAAAGGGCGGGTCCAGCGGGCCACAGGGGCCATGGCCCCTTTTGGTCCACTTGGCCCCTGAAGGGGGCACCGTTTCGGTAGAAAGAAGGAAAAAGGACCCCTAAATCGCAGGATTTTCACTCTGGTACTCTTAAAAAGTCCAAAAATCGCGCGCTACGCGCGTCAGACGCACCCATTTTCAGTAAAATTTGGCTTTCACGTGCGTTAAAAGTGCCAAAATCTCGCGCGCTTCGCGCGCATTGTCACATTTTGTGTAATATTTGGTGTAAACAGTTCTATTCTAACTTGACTCTAACAGTTAAATTCTAAATAAGCACTGGATAAAAAATGACTTCAAAAATGGAACAAGCACCAGATAAAAATGATTTTTTTGGATTTGGCCCCCCTTGGCCAATAGCTCGGTCCGCCACTTACCCTAGACAGCCAAAAACATGCCGTGCTGAATGCTGATCCATGAGACCCATTTTTTTCAAAATTCTGTCTAGATTTTAGGTGCAATTTAATTTGCACCTCGAACTGTGGAACTTCGTTTTCTGTGCAAAATCTGGAACTTATAATAGCTGCAAATTGTACCTGACTGAGCTCCAAGTGTTTTGAGTGAAACTGCGACTTTGGGTGCATGCAACTTGCACTTGAGAAAATATTATGATGTGGTTCAAGGCCTTGGCCATGCAATGACCACATTCGACTGCAAGCCAACACATGAATGGTCCAAATGAAATCTGGGAAGTGATACTGGGAGGGAGTTGACTTGGGATGGGACACACAACACTATCCGTGTTGAACTGGGCGGGGCGTGGTATTTGAACGTAGCAGATAGCCAGATAAAATATTTGATCACAAGCCCTTCAAAAACAGAAAGCATGCTCAAAATGTCATGAGTCATGACTCAGCATCGGGACGGACGCACATGCTATTTACTTGCTGCACCTGCTGTGGCATCTCTGCCACTGCGAAAAATAAATAAATCATAAAATGTTTCGCTCAACGTTTCGTGCCGGACGCATCTTTTGTCCCTTGATAGAACAGGCTGTCTTGTTACACGTAATGTGTGTGAGCGACCCCTTCGGCCAATAGGCGTCCTTGACAGACTTTCAGATTTTATTATTTGGCAAGCGGCGCAACATAGGATTGCAAGCTGGTTTGTTGGCTTGGTTATCTGTCCGAGCTAACTAGCAAGCAAGACACCTGCATGTTTCAATTCACGCATGCGACACCGTACCGAATAACAAGCGTCCTAATTTTCAGGCATATAAATTTTTACCAGCGTGCAAACAAACAAGCTACAATTGCACTTGCAAGCAAACAGCGGGCAACTGGCGAGTGATGGATAGCGTTACGTCAATGGCCATGTTGGTTGAAATTCATGCCGCTCTATTGATTGTTCGCAGTCGCATTAGTTAATGCATGGAGCCGGCAACGCGTCACTCCACGTGTACCACGCACACGCCACCGCTTGACATATCCCGCTCTGCGATCACTACGGCATCTGATAATTCTGACACTGACATTATCCAACCTGAAAATACCACAACAACATCTGATTCTGCTGAAACGACACTTGATTATTCCGCTGTGAGTCCGGAGATAGAGCTCGCAATCAGCGCAATTGAATCTGACAATCAGTCAGAAGGAGACCAAGGCGAATTACCACCGGAGTCTAAAATCCACGACATAAAATTGTCAGAACAATCTGATCACAAAAGTTCACGAATCGAGTCAAAAGAACGGACAGAAATATCACCGACATCAGACATCTGCGTGCGAGAGCGTAAAATTGGCCTGTTCGACCGCATTCTGACACGGGTGAACACATTCTCGAACAAAATGTTCTCGTTGGCAATACTGTGGATGGTGCTGTCGGTCATCGCTGCGCTGTTGCAAATAACCATGTGAGAATTTTATCATTTTATTTCCATTTAGCGTTCAATAGTGTTCGTAAAATAACGATAATGTTCAATGCAGATCATCTCGTGGCTCTCTTCGTCGCGCGTACCCCGCTGCGGCACAGCCATTTTTCGCCCACGACAGTCCGGTCGACGACTATTTTCTGGGTGACCTGACCGGCCCGCAAGAATTGTTGGACTTGCATGAGGCCTGTCTTGTCATTTTTATTCAGCTGTTTGTTTGTTTTTCACTCGGAAATTTTCATTCAGGTGGTCATGTTGATGTACTACGCACCGTGGTCGCTCGAATCTCGACAAACCCGCGATCAGTTCGATAAAATGGCCAGACATTTCCCGAAAAATCAGGTTGGTTTGTGTCGTTGTCTTAGCAGAATTTTCTAAATCAGATAATATCGAAGTCAATTTTTAAAAAATTTCTGTCAGGTGCTATTTGCCGCAGTCAACTGTTGGCAGCCGGGTGGCCAATGTCGTTCGTCATTCAAAGTGTTCAGCTATCCGGTCATTCAAGTCTATGTGAGACACAAATTCCTCAGTGTCACTTATCATGGCCCGCTCACTGCGGATTATTTGTATCGGTTAGGAATTTTATTTCAGTTTGATCTGATAATTTTGTCTCAGCGCAGAACCAGCCAGAACTATTGTCGGTTATTGGGCAAGCAAGACAAATCTATGCATATAGCATACCATTTTGCAGCAGTTTTGCGCTCTGCTTATTTAATCCTCTATATTTGCCTGTGGCTCTGTGTTGTATATTTGGAATGTTTTCAAAACTACGCTCACTCTTGGCACGATTATAGGTTTCTCGAGCGAATTCTTTCGCCGATCGAAAGTTTATCTTCTGAATCCGCCATCACCGACTTCACTTTGTCACATGATTTCACCGCGGTTGTATATATCGATCCGCACGGTGAACATGCCGATCAGTTATTCTCTAACGTGTACTGGATGGCTGTGAAACTGCATGAACATGGTTGGTTAAACTCTTTTTGGTCGCATTTTGATCATTTTGAGGATTACGTTGTTCGCTAATCGGGTCGGGTTAGCTGACGATTGCTTGCTGGATGACATGCCATGCACCAACTTTTGCGAAATGATCAAAACCTTTTCGTGGACTACGGTGTACACAATTGTTGAGAAGAAATGGCGGATCAATCAAGCCAAATGTTTTTGATCGCAGTTTTTTATTATGTTTGCCTAAGCCAATAATATATCCAGTATGCCACTAATTCTCAGACTCAACCGGCGACCACATCCGTTTGGGCGTCACACACAACTACGAACTTGCATCCAAACTCTGGACATGGCGTCATGTCACCCCAGAATGTCCGGATTCGTTCATTCGTCGCACAAATCTACTAACTGGTGATGTGGTGCTCAATATTGTCAATGTGACCAGCTCAACAGAGAAACTTATCGATTGGCTGTTGTACAGGCGTGAATCGAAAATGAAATGGACTCCGCATGGTTGGCTTGGCTCTCATATTTGATAACGTTTTTCATGCATTTTATTCGTTTGCATTTTCCACCTCTTAAGGTTGATCTGCACATAAAGCGGTAATTCGGTTGTTAACGACAGATTGGGGTCCAAACAATTGCTTAGAAATATTCATGTTTGAAGTTTCAAGAGTTTCACTTTGTAGAACGTCATTGTAACAATGCATTATATTGTGTGGCCCCCAATTATGCTCAGGTGCGTCCAAACGAGAGAAGAACGAGCAACTAAACACCATCCTCGCATCTGGTCCAACGTTGCTCTACTTGACGCCACGTGCTGTGCTGCATGGCGACATGTCAGATTCGTTTTCGTTGCTCCGAGAGGTCAACCTGCTCTATCGCTACTGCCCCGATGAACAGAATGTGCGTTTGAGTTTGCGTTTTGACAATTTTCAACAAAATCAAAACTTTCGTCTCCAATTCTCATTGTTTGCAGCCCGACCTATCCCTCCGTCACGGTGCCCTTTTGTCCGAACATTCCCGCAACCGGGCGCATATCAAACACGAACTAATTATCGCCGAATGTGCGAAATATGAGGAGCACAGACGACGCATTCTTAGGTTGGTGATTGTTCACATTTTTACAGTTCTGATTCCTCTCGAATAGGGTTAGAGGTCGGGGGGTACCCGACACCCGACAGCCGACACCCGACATCTGGAAGTACCCGACATCTCAGAAAAAAAGCCGACACCCGACAGTTGCAAAAAAACCCGACACCCGACATCTAGTTTTTGAAAACCCGACACCCGACACCTGTTTTTGGACCAAAAACAGGCAAATTTTTGCTCATTTGCATCACGAGTGCAATTTTTGGCTCAAGTTACTGAATTCAAGTATTTTCACACGAAATGAACACCAAAATGTCAAATTCTGCGTATTCGGAAACATTTGGTTCGCAGAAAAATTTTCTCTCAAAATTCTTCTCTCAGCAATACTGATGTTTTGAACCGCAAGTGTCGGGTGTCGGGTGTCGGGTCCCAAAAAACCCGACACCCGACATCCGATCTTGTAATCGATCTATCACTAATTTACGTGCATGGTTTTATGCGTCACTGAGAGCAATAAACCAACCAACCAACCCGACATCTGGGGTACCCGACACCCGACACCTACACTTTTTTGGTACCCGACACCCGACAGCCGACACCCGACATCTCTCTAACCCTACTCTCGAAAATGTTTCAATCAATCCGTAAAGTAAACCCAAGTTTTTGCCTGGGTAATAAGTCGGCCGGTCTCTGACAAACGCGAAAAGCGAAAAGTTCAGCACAACAGCAACTCTTTAACCACGGGCCTAAACCACAGTGATGCTCAAACAAAATGTTTCAGAGGCTGTTTGGCGTGCGCTGTGGATGATGACTACGCTGAAAAACTTTTCGCTTTTCGCGTTTGTCAGAGAGCGGCCGTAATGCCCTCCGTGACATAAACACGAAAAAATAAAACGTGTAAGAGGCATGCCAATCAGTGGTCTCGTTGAGAAATCTAAATTTTCACATACCCAGCCCAATTTTCGGGAAATTTTCCATACGTACCCCAAAATCAAATATTTTCTTGTGGCAGCAAGCGATTTTTGATATTTTTAGCCGAAAATGGTCAATTTTGAGCGCTTGTTCCAAAAGTGAAAAATTTCCCATGCCCCTGGCTATACTTGCGGGCCGGAAAAAAACCGTTTTTTTTTCGGAAAAAAAACCGAAAAAAAACCGTTTTTTTCCGAGGCCCGGAAAAATACGTTTTTATTTTTCCGGAAATTTTTCCAAGTGGCAACTTTTGGAAAAAAAACGGTTTTTTTCCAAAAATTTCCGAGATATTTTCAAAGGTTGCGAGAGGATGTTGTCAAAACCAATGTAAATCGGTACGAAACAGTAAAAAAAGGAGCACTTTTTAATTTCCAAGTGCATTTTTAGCCTGTTTCAGGCCATTTCCCGACGAAATTTTCTCCAAAATAGGCGTTTTTGGACCATGGGTATCCTTAAGTACTGGAAAAATATTTGGAAAAAAACGGTTTTTTTTCCGAAAAAAAACGGTTTTTTTTCCAAAAATATATTTTGCGGAAAAATACGCAAGTATACCCCTGGCCGATTTCCCATAACCCATAAAAGCGAGCCCCCACTCAACGCCCCCCCCCCCAACGACACGTCGGATGACAATAATGAAAATATGTAGGTTAGACCATTTCCCACATTCTGTGTGGAATGCAGGCAGCATTCGCATTTAAAGCTATTCTTCGAAAGGTATTGATAGAGACGAACGGCGAAGGCATGATGTTTAACTCGATTGAGTCTTGCAGATGTTGCGAACAGATGGTGTCGACGATATCGCGACAAGCCCCCGTCGTCACGGTGTCATCAGCCGTGCACCACAACATTTGTGATGTGTGCTTCCCGGCCAGCGTGCATGTGCATCCCAATTTTGACCAATCCACCTCAGCGAGCGCGTGTGCTGCCAAATTTGGCACTGAGCCAACTGTGAAGCCGAAACTCCGCCATTCGTTGGATGACATTAGCCACGAAGAGGGCGCGTCGTGGTTCGATAAATCCAGCTTCAAGTGAGTGAGAAGTGAGCACATTTCTCTTCAATTGTTTTCTGGAAAAAATCGGTGTTGTTAATTTTCCTGTACACGATGCATGCATTGACAATATGATTCTGTTCAAGCACTGTCAAGTATTCCCGGTTCCCCGGGCAAGAATGTTTCACCGTCCACATAAAGTATGAACAAGATTACAAGAGTACAGTGGGAATCAGATCTCGTGACCAAATCAAAATAGGAAACAGAAAAATGGATAACTACAATCTTGTCCTCTTCTTCGTACTCTCACTTATCATTCACACAACTCCTGCACGTTGCCACTTCGCGCCAAGCCGCGCAGCATGCGGTATTTTTGGCTTTCTCTTTTTATTTGGTGCCCAGTTGTTTGTTGGTCGGTCCGTTGGTTTCTCAATGTCGCCGATGTCAGGAAGAGCTAATCGCTCTTACGAAAACTGAGAGCAGTTTGCAAGAACGGAATGGCAAATCCGACCTCCTTGTTTGCAGTCCATCATCATGCCAACACCTGGGCGTCAGTCCGTCGTCACGTGACACGCTGCTGCCACATTGTTGTGCCACATCCAACGCACACAGCGACTACTGGTGGCCAATACTCATGCCTGATTCAGCAAGCAGGGGTGTGCAGCTGAGCGATTGTCTCAAGTTGAAATTGGACGCAGAAATGCATGACAAGAGCGAACCGCAGTTTGCGCCTGGAGATATCATGTCCGGTAGGTTGGGTCAAGTGCTGTTTCTGGGGAAGGGGTGTCCCCAAAAGGTACAGTATCTCTCCCACACTTGTATGGTATGTGCCCCATCCCGCGGTCTGTTACAGGTCGGAATTGTGCCCATTTTAAGTCATAAAAATGCACTTCCAACGAAAGTAGTTTGGTACAGTGTCTTCGCTCAAACACCCCCATACCCCTGCCCCAAACTGGTTCTCTCCCCCCAGCAAATGTCAGGTGGAGGGTACAGAATCTCGCCCTGTTCTGGGTCAGAGAACAGTATCTCCCCCTCAGAAGTAGCCACAGCACTGGTTCGATCCACTCTCACTCCTCTCATATGCTTGGGTGGGCCACCACATGCAGTAGTGAAGCAGATGGAGAAAATGTCAGAAAGTTTAGTCACCAAGTCTTTTGAGTTAGAACCGCAGTTTGCGCGATGTTTGTGTCCGGTTTGGTGTTGTGGTATAACGTTCGTTTAAAATGGTTCCCCTGTTTCATTGAGAAAACTTTTTCGAGCTTAAAAGCTAGCACTGAAAGATTAAAATGTTCTCAGGCAAAAATGTTTCAAACAATTTATATACCTGGTGCGCTTATTATAGCTTTGATCTCGGAAACAGCGATAATGTGGAAAAAACAAGTACAAAATGTTTTATCAAATTCATAGACCCCTTGCGTTTATTATGGCTGTGTTTGCGCGCGTCGCCTTCCATTTTGAAACAATCGGAAGAATAAACAAAGCCGTTTTATTGAGAAAATGGCCGATATACCTACGTTGCAGCCAGCGTGCGCTCGGGCGTCACATCACTGGGTTGCATCCAGACCAATCGCACGTTGACACACATGATTGCAATGGACAGCCGACATTACGGATGGCTGCTTCGTCCGGTCATTGGGTCACACCATCCGCATCTGGCTAATTTGAATCGAGACTTTCATGTCGTTAATGAATCACTGGCATTAATTGTTGATCCCGGGGCACATTCGGATCAGATGTATGTGTTGAGGAGAGATAGAAGTCAGCAGGTATGTTGGAACACTATTTGAGCTATTGGTTTAGTTACTACCACACAGCAGTCGATTATGCTTACTGTACTGTGGCGCAGCCTGAGTGGGTCCATAATTAGGCGCAGGCCTGACCTCGATCCAGAATGGCTGCTGTGATGTGATGACGCTAAACTTCAACCCCTGCACCTACCAGTTCGGTTGTCCGTTACTACAAGTCCGGTCCGTGCGGCGTGTAGGCGTTGCCGCATTTTATTCGTCTCATTTTTGGTTGAGTGCAAGTATAATGATAAGCGACCGACATCATGTTTCAGGGTTGTTTCAGGAGGTCTTTCATACTGAGCGTAACATGTGTGTTTAACCACCGGATATCATGCTTGTGCAAATAATGGTGCCAATATTGACTTGACTTGACTCCATTCCGCAGGACTCAACCTCTCTGGCCCAATTCATCATCGATTTCCATTCGCACAAACTTCAACCGTGGCGTCGCAGCACTCGCGTCCCGCAATCCCCCCAACCCTCATCCCCTCTAGTGCGTGTCAGTGCACGTACATTCAGTCATACGGTGCTACAAGGCTCGCATGATGTCCTATTAGCCCATGTCGGGGGCAAGTGGTGTGCGCAGTGTTTCGCTTGGCTCAATGTCGTTCAAACTGTCGCTGCACTGTATTTTGCCGATGTGCCCGAAATGAAGTTTGCCATGTAAGTTTGTTGGAAGGTTCGTAAAAAATTATATTGCTTCACATTTTTATCCATTTTGTTTGCAGGGTCGACGCCTCGCTTAACGATTTACCATATGAACACACGGTCGATGCATATCCGACAGTGATGTTGTATCCGGCGCTGACGTGAGTCAAAACATTTGTTTAGATCCGTATGAAAGTCGGTGGATCTGATCTGATGTGACAGTTTTGTGCGCCACTTGAATAAGGTGTTGTCACTGATCTTTCAAGTTCCTTCATTCGAAAAACGCATCAAACCACCAAGCCGAGCTGATCAGATCATCCTGTCTGACAGCCGCCTTTGTAGCTGAGAATTGAGGCCAAAACCGCTCAATGTGATTGCAGGAAGCCTGACAGTATCGCCTACCCGTCCTATCTGCCATTCACCGCACCCAATCTGTTGAGTTTCCTGCTGGCGCACAGTCAACCGCGAGTTCGCTGGCGTTTCGCGCTGTCGATTTGCGATCAGAACTGTTTGTCCAGAAATCGCCGGCTGATTCTGGCCCGAATCGGTCACATCCGAACCGAAATGAGGACTAGTCGAGTGTTACTGATGAGCACCAGGGCACCACTGGACGATCCGTCACTTCGCGCCTGGTATTTTCGAAGGAGAACGCAATTGCAATTGCGATTGAAGGTGTTGAGGTCGTTTTTGGACATGACCAGGGGTCTGGGCAACCCCTCGGGTCACACCCAGGTGCAGGACAGTGCACAGTTGGCGTTGTTCTTGCAGTTTTTGATGAGAAATGAGCTTGGAGTGATTATGAAGGCTGCGGTTTGATCGGATTGGGATTAGTTATTTGGCCTGATTCGGGTTTCTCAAGACTTGTGTCTGAATTTTGTACGAAAATAGCACAGATTATTGTTTATCTAAACTTCATGCCTGTGTATGTGTTTTCACTTCGTTTATTTTGATTTGAAAACGAATTTGTCTAACATGGTACTCTTTACCTCTGCTGCTCCAATGACTATGATTGTGCAATAATTGCTCGCTTCTTGTCTGCTCTTTCCTGCTGCTGTTCTGTGACTTACTGTATCGTTTTCGATAACGAAACTGTTTAACTTTTTTTGGTCGACAGGTCTGCATGCCAAAAATTGCCGATTTCGTGACTTTTTTTAATCGAAGTTATTTATTGGATGAAAACTTTTCTGTAGAAAGTTGTGTGCCTTGCTGCGAAACTGCGGGTTGTTATCTATGTTTCTGTTTTTTGTTTGGATTAGTACATAGGGGGTTTTCTAATTTTATCGCATCAAATTAGACATCACAGTGAGAAATATATGTATATCGGTGGTTACTTTCTGATTGGCTCCCATGATGACATGATTGTTTTATTTTGTTTTTTTACTCTTGTGTTATTTCTGGTTGGCATTATTATGTATTATACTGCACCTAAGTGATTTTTCGGACAAGCTGTCTTGTTAGGGGTGGCTCATGCTTGCGATCTCGCCTGCCATCTTCTGCAAAGGTGTATTATCATGAAAGTATTACAAATAATTATATATAGATTATCGAGTAAGTACAAACAGGTTGAATTGACCAGATAAGGATATGATATGATAAAATAAAGGACAACAAAGGATATGGGCTGTAAACCCAGGTTTTAGTCCGTAGTCTGCTCTAGCTGGCTGTTGTTTCACGGACCAACGTTACCCTGTAAACGACTTCACCATCAAGTGCTACAGAATTATAGATGTGTAACAAAGTACATGTGACATCAAAGATCTGTGCTCTCTCTATCGTTTTCATCACACTTTGATTCGCCCATCAAAAACGTAGTCTGCGCATCCAGTTCTATGCTTGGGGCCCGCTTCATGTTACTATTCTGTGATTGTCCACGACTATTGGCCCTTTTGTTCGATCGATAACCTCTCTGCGTTTGCTCAACCGCTGCCTCGCCATTATTGTCCTGTTGATGTTTCACAACACCAACCGCAGTTGTGGTGTTTGTATTGTTGTTGTCGTTCAATACTTGCCCTCGTTGGGGCAGTGCGGCGGGATTGGATTGTTTCTGTTGCTTGGAACTTTGTGATCGCGGCAGATTGACGCCACAAATACGGCTCAAAACTTCGCGAAAACCATCGCGAAAGTTTTGGGATAGAAACGCGTACAGGATCGGATTCAGGCAACTGTTGGTGTAGGCTAGTACTTGCGAGCAGATGTTGAATGGGATCATTAGGCTCCACTCGCCGAATACTCGACCGTTGGTGATGCCTGAATTTGAAAGGGGACGTTTGTTAACATGCCCATTCCAGAATTGCCGATGTTGAACTTGGTATGCAATCGGTCAGATTCGATGCCTTGGTCACGCGTGGCTTTGTATCAAGCGACTTCGGTCCACTTGATGACAGCAACCACGATCAGCACAAAAGTTGCTTCGACACAAAAACCGTCACGCATCAAGGCAAGATCGCACTGGATAGATCATCAAGCTTGGACGCTCAAATGTGTCAGACAGGAAATCTTGAAATACGGAGCTTTTGCCGAACAGAAAATATTCCTAAACATGCCAGAGTCCAACGTTACCTGTCAAGAAGAAAGCCACATTCAGCGGCAACCAGCAGAGCAGGAATGTTAGTGTCACGCCCATCACCAGGATAGTAGCACGTTTCTTGGCGCGGTTCTGAAAAAATTAAAACTTTTGTCTACATCTGGGCACAATGCGCTTTTCATTAGGTTTGTGGACCATGAAATCTGGATAAATATGACGCGCTCATAACAAGTAGCATCCCTGCGAACCTGTCTGGCCAATCGTGCACTGGTTTCGTTATCCGAACAAGCAGCCCCACGCGAACCGACGAACCACAAGCGATAGACCATGACCACATACAGAAATATGATGATCATCAAGGGTATGGCAAGCCCGAACACGTTGAACGATACGAAGTACACTGCCACCTGTGAAAAAAATTGTACCTCTTCATCTAATGGGCGTAATAATAAGCGTTGAGATTATACAGAGGCAAATTTTGTTTCGATTGTATCTTGCGGCATACTGTGCCACGAATTTCGACCGGCGTAAAAGTCGCTCCCGTCAGTAAACAATATGTATATTATTATGGCCAACTCTTCGTTATTTCAACTCGATTGCAACACACGTTCTGAACAAAGGTCTGCTTTCCATTGCTGTGGTCACCCGTACGTAAGCACTGGCCTCAAAGTTGCTCGCTACCTCGCATTCCTGACTCACCTCCAATTCCTTGCCCTGTTCACCCAAGAACGCGATGCGACACTGATGTCGGGTGGTGTTGGCACACGGGTCGAAGTAGGGCACAGTCTTGAATTGGAATGGGAAAGGGACACAGACCAGACCTGCAAGGCAAACGATGAGAAAGTTGTGCTCATTTGCTTTTTGTATGACAATAATGGAGTCAGCGAGCTCCTATACATGGACATGATAACAGAAAGAGCGAACTGATGATAAGGACACAAAGCAGCCAAGTTTAAGTCTTTCATGCAAAAAAGGAACAATTATCACCCACCCACCATTGCCTTCATCAAGCATGAGGGTGTGAATGATCACTGATCACTGTCTGGTTTTGATCCGTGATTTTTTATCCTCAGCGCAAAAACTTCCCATGTGATCATGAAAGTACTCGATGCACCCGGTTTTAAAGCATCTTGAAATGACAAAAATCAAGCAATGACTTTTTCCAAACCAACCAGTCAACAACCACAACATGCACAACAACTTGACCGTGTTTGTCGTATTTCGATGTCGCATCGACCAAATCGGCAGTACAACAGCAGCGAACCGATCCAGTGCCATTAGCACCAACGTCCATACGGTTTGGTAGGCGAATAGATGCTCAAACATCAGATTGCCTTGGTAAATCAGGGACATTGACCAAGTCGGAATTATCCAACCTGAAGATATCCGGACAAATTGCATGTCCACGCCGGGAACAGCCAGGTGCCAAGCAGGTAGTCCAATGCGGTCACGGGTACGCACGCGCACAGAAACGACAGGTCAGCCACTGCCAGTCCTGCAACAGCAACGTTGCTTGATGTGTGAATTTTTTTCAAATTAATTTTTAAAGTGTGTCCTTTATCAAAGGCGATGTGACCAAGAAAGGTCCGATAGTGACCAAATCGGTCACCAAGTGTGATATAGTTGTTATCATGCCCATCGATGGCGTGACATCATGACAACCAATCTGGTGGGCGCTAACGGGAAATTGAAACATCACAAAGCAACAACCAAACTCACCAAATATGAGCACATTGGTGCTGGTCTGCATTTTCTGGTGCATCAGAATGACCGAGACTACGAGTGCATTTCCCACTAGACCGACCACAATCACAACTGCGAACAATGTTGGCACCAGATAAGAGATCATAAATGTCATTAGAGTGAACTCGGGACAGAATGGGCCCATTTCATTGGTCGTTGATATTGTGGTGTTGTTAAACTCCATTCTTTTGAGTTCAATTGAATATTATTTTTGTTCAATCAAAATCTTTTGGCACTTCTTGCAAGAAGCTGCAGTTACAGTAAGCGGATGCAGCGTAAGAATTGCTGAAAACAATTTGAGAAATGATATAGTTGGTCACATAACCATAACTCATCCAACAGAGCTCGTTTTGCGAGTTTTTGCTGCAACAAATGGAGCGTTGTTCGGCTTTCCGGTCGCACAAACCACAGTGCCGAAGGTCAATGTTTTTGAACAAACGGCCACGATAGATGGCTTACAACAACTTGCAGCTGCTCTGCTGTAATACTTTTGCCATTTGTTACACCACGGACACTAAATGCAAAAACGTCGTTGTCCGCGGCCAAAAAAATGAGTGACGCAGCGCGCCTGTGTTGAGCAAATGAGATCAGCATGGTTTCCTGGGAATGTCTAGCTGAAGATTTTCGAAGAAGCACCCGGAAGCCTTTTAGTCAGTTCCATGTTCAGGTGGGATAAGAAAAGGCTATAGAAATCCACCCAGAGGTGTCACGTGTGAAACATCTCCATAAAACAAAATTAAAAATGAGGATCATAACTGGAGCGGCTGGCCCGTTTCTATCCTTACCTTTCCATAAAGAAAGCTGGGAATAATCTATCTTTTTCACATGAACTGTGAAGAATACACCTTGCGTGTTCGCATTGTCACAGTTGTGCGACACGCACAGTCTGAGTATAGAAGCTCGGGATATTACAGTGTAGGTACCTGGGGCATGCGAAAATTCGCTGGGTACACTGCATCAAGTTAGAACATATGCACGTTTTCGCAACCTTTGCACACTTCGATTTCCCAGTTGGATTATACCTATACTTCGAACGTGAACACAAGTCTCAAACGAGGTCACTTTATTTGCCACCCTTTGTGTGGTCCCCATGGAGGTGCCTCTGAGCACTTTTTATGCAATAACGGCACGTCCTGACGCTTGAAGGCAGAGACTAACTGAAGCAATTAGCCAACAAAGAGATAAAAATACGGTCAAGTGTTCTCTGTAAATCTCATCAACTTATGTGCTTCTTCGGTTGTTGCAGAAAAAAGCAAAGGTCACAGAACGAGCGGTAAATTTCCAAAAAAGCTGAAACTTGGTGATCGCATTGGTCGTGTCCTTTACAAAGCAGCGTGACCAAAACGCAGTGACTAACTGAGCCAGTCAATGAATCTGTTTTGAGAGACCAGATCCAACCGATAACCAAGTTTGAAACCAAGCAACCACATCTGGCCAAAGTTGCGCTGCGTTTGCCTTGCTAATGGTTTCGTGGTTGAATAACGTGAAGTCCTTATTCCATCAGCTTTCTAACAGAGAATCTAACAGCATTGAGTTTTGCCGAAACGGATTAGTATGAATTGAACTTACGGCAGCAAGACGTGTGGTACAACCATCAAAGGTAACGTTGAATATTTTAATTAATGGTTGAGCCGAGTGCCGAGAAAAATTAGCAACAAATTTTCGATCAGACAAAGTTGGTCGAACTAATATGGAACTGGTAAGTTTGTAGCGGATGCACAAGACTTTAGTTCCGCGTGTCGGCCAAGTAGCACTTTAATGGTGTCGCGACATTGGTTCATAATGCCCAAGTGCGACAACAATAAATGCAGCATGGCGCACGCTTTATGCGGCATTTATGGGATGGCAACACGCCACGCTCAGCAAAGACACCGCTTTTTACCAGCCGCTCAGCCAACATCTCTTTTTGTCCATTCTATCTTTCTTGGAATATTAAATCTATGGGCGTTGTTCTTCAACCATGTGGACTCGACGACCCGACACGTCACATTATACCCGGGTTAATGACCCTGATTTGTCTACGGACTTGAGTGACTTCAGAGCTCACAACGTGTACCGGTGCTCTAAGATTTATAAGCCTGGAAGAGTGGTCACACACAGCACAGGATAGAGAAGTATGACACTGAAACGTGAACCGAAAACATGAACGTTGTCAAAGAATTTCCTGCATACTTGTCGAAATAGTCAAAATGTTGGTCTGGCAAAAAATGTGACACCCACCAACAACAAAAATAGTGCTAAGTATTATACGTGTACTGGTCGATCGATGTTTATCCAGGTGCTAACCAAATCCGTTTGGTTTCGGGGCTACATACTGTAGTTATGAACTAACATGATAGCTTTCGGTGGCTTTCCATTATGGCTATCAACATGCTGATAAGCACCTCAGTGTATTATTTTTGATTTTGTTTGGGACTAAAAGTTATGAACACAGCAGGCAATCTAAAGCGTGACGGGTGCCCAATCTATGCGTGGAATGAATTATCAGCAGCGCGCACACACTGATTTCGGAGCCCGCGCGTCGGCCATAACTACCTGGGGGCCCAGCGGGCCCAGAGAGCCCATAGGGCCCATAGTGTTGAAGAATATAATGCAGATTTGTCCAAAAAGGCAGAAATAAGAATTGGAATTACAGGGTGTCAACTATATATGCCCACGTGCATTAAAAATGTGACACATGCAGATTTTTTGCGTTTTGTGGCGGGTTCGGGCCCCCAGATAGAAAGTGTGGGCCCCAAGGTAGCAGTTTAGCCATTTCTGCCATTGTAACGTATTAACTTTCGCGCGCGCGCGAATTATCCATTTTTGGGGCCCCCTGGGCCCCCAATTCGATCTATATTTTGTTTTTCATGCAAATTTGTGTCACTGCGTTTGCACTGCATCCGGTCGTGCATGCCGCGTGCACGCGCGTGCACCAGACTGTTCTTTGAAATGACAATGAAGAAAATGACTATTGAAAAATGTCAGTACGACGGAATTTCATTCTCATGATCTACTGCGCAAAATTAGTTCTGTAAATTGATCAGATATGTACGTATATGGATATGATACGGATAACAAGGCTGCAATTTCAATTATGAGCAATCAAATGTCAGCAAATGTGAGGTTGTAGTTGTTAACGGCAGAATAACATTCACATTTCAAAGCAACAAAAAACATCAGTCAATTGACCAACCACGGAATGAAGTCAAATCAAAAGTCAGTCACTCAATCACTCAGTGAGTCATCGGTGTCGTTCCGCTCAGCAGTGGTAACCGTGGTGGGTTCACTTTTATTTGGTTGAAACCAGTGTGACTTGTCGATTTCACAATCGAAAAATTTGTACAGTTGCAGCAGTGCAAACTGTTTTTTGTGTACCGGCTTCGTACCTTGTAGCATTGCGAGTGACGGGACATGCAAGACCACCCAATTGTCGCCTTCACCATAGGGGTCGACTTCGGGTTCCTTGCAGTCCGTGATGTGCACGTACGGGTACCGCTTGAACACGCACTGGTGGTCAAAGTGCACGACATGATGAGCTTGCACCATTATTACATTATCTTTATCTCAAGAAACATGCGCATAGCGCATGCATGCAGATGTTAGCGCGTGCACATTTCTACCTGGGGGCCCAGGGGGCCCAACGCTTTTTCACATGCATTTCTACCTGGGGGCCCAGGGGGCCCAAAGCTTGCGAGGCCCACCCTGTGGCTGGGCCCTATGGGCCCCCTGGGCCCTCTGGGCGCCCAGGCAGTTATGCCCGCGCGTCAGCAAGAGCGTCGAAATTAGTTATTCTTACGTCATCGATACAAAGTTTGTGTGGCTCCTAAAGATGAAATTTGTTATT
This sequence comes from Rhynchonema sp. JSB1_4, assembly GCA_030248065.1. Lineage (NCBI taxonomy): Eukaryota > Metazoa > Nematoda > Chromadorea > Monhysterida > Xyalidae > Rhynchonema > Rhynchonema sp. JSB1_4. Next base: position 27,209 of record JASAMV010005629.1, read on the forward strand.
TCCACACAGCGGTCAAGGGTTATTAGGTTGGGTCGATTAGCAGTCGTAGTGGTTGTCCACCAAGATTGGGCCGCCACGAACGAAAAATGAATGCCGACTGCAAGAGTGACCGTAACATGTGTACGTTAGCGCTTAGATTACGCCCATTCTTTGTGTAAAAGGAAAATGGTTTATTGTGCAACGGTTCATTCCCGTGGCACAGGTTCAGGCCCGGCCATTCAGGCCAGACCGATTCAGGCCCGGCTGGAGCCTAAGCCAAAACATATAAATGGGTCAAATATGCTAGGCCTGAATCGGCCGGACCTGAAAAACTGGGCCTGAAATGGTCGGGTCTGAACTTCCGGGCCTAAAAAGTCGCGGAATAAAAATGGTTCTCTGATACAATCGCATTGATAACAATCACCGGAGTAAAAGCAGTCTAAGAACAAACGTCCTCCATCAAGTTGACATTTTTTGTGTCACTCACCGTAACGAGCACTGTAGTCAGTGACATCGGACACCAAAAACATAACCGATGGATCAGGCAAGATTTGGTCTTGCCGGACGACTGCATAACCCCAAGATGCAGTATGTGTTTGCATCATGGGCGCACAATGTATGAGCATAACAAGTCAAATAGAGCATTAGCTTTACGGTGTCGCCGGACCAGTGTTTCTCTGAGCTCAAACAAACATGCCCGATTACCGGGGCGTATATTACAGTGACAAAAAGCATGGACTGTCATGAGCGGGGGGAGCAGACGGCCGATCGGTTAAATGGACCATACGACTGCAACCATTGCACGTATGGGAGGGCAGCTGCTTTTGGTCGGTCTGCCCAAAAACTAGCTAGTGCCACTTTTCCTTATTTGCTCAACTTACGGGAGGGTGGTTGTTCGGCTTATTGCGGACAGCTGACTTTGTGAGGTCGCGTAATGCCGCCTGTACGGTACACCATGAAATGAATTATGCATGTGGCTTTGACCACAGCCCAAATTATGGTTATACAAATCATGCTATTTCTAAGCAGAACTGCTGGCCACTGTAATCACTTTATTCGACTACAGTCGATCCTTGACAAGATTTAGCTGGGAAACGGGAACGGCGTAAAATTGGGGTTTTTGTAACTCGATTATCAAATATTGAATAAACCCAGCATGGGTACATATCATGCATACATTTATTCTTCAAACTTTCATTCCATTCATCAAGTGATGGCAACGAACGAAAGAACACAGGCAACCAAACAAAGCGGACGGCTCAATTACAAGCGTATTATTCTCTCTGGCGCGAGTCAGGTTCAGGTACATACAGTATGTAGCATTGTCGGTAGACGGGCAGTCACGAGACCTTACGGAAACAAGAGGTCCAATCAAAATACCAACAAACCACGCATCTACACGGTATAATTGAAATCAACCGAAATTCCTGTGCAGAGCAACAAAGCCCACTGAGACTGTTTGGAAAACAACATTGAATTGCTGAATTCCGGCTGCGCCCGGATTTGATCAGAAGGGCGGACCTGAAATTTGGATAATTGTATGCCACGTATACAACACAGCCATGGAGAAAGTCTTATCCTGACGACAAGATTGCCTCCAAAGTTATTGTCCTCACACGGGAGTGACACGGATGGGACATATGTATGTAGGTACGGTATATGGACAGCCAAGATCGAGACACGAAAAGTAAAGCAGGAACGGATAAAGCATATGTAGTACGTAGATTTTGTGAAGCATTTGTGTGGGTGTCTGTGTAAAACACGGAACCTTTCTGATGAAGTTGGATCTCGATTTTTAACATTCTCGGACATGTGCGGTCGAAAGCGCAGGCAATTTATTTTTCTATAATAAGATTTGCTTCTCGAATGTGCTTTGACGCATCAGCTACTGACTGCTTTGCGACCGACGTTTTCCAATAGCTTAGCGCGTGCGCGATTTGTTTCAGCCATTGCCAACAGTCTGCAGCAGATCTCTAAATGCACGTGCGTACGAGTCAAAGGAATTTTCGGTCCTTTCGATGTCTGAGAGGCGCGACAATTTTTTTCATGTTTGTGAGACTGAAAGCGCAAAAATCACCTGTTTTCCGATCTCATTACTCCGATCTCTGATGTGCCCAGCAGGCCACGGAGCGCTAGCAAGGCATCCTGGGATCTCAGCGCGCATACACAATGCAGGAAAATTTATTATTTTTCAATACAAAGGCATAGTGAGGCTTTTTTATGCATTGGACATGAAATACTGTTGCGGTCTCTGGCTACGGCTTGTGATGATAGCAGCAGCAATAATGGTTGCACACGGATAGGTAAATGGGCCGCTCAATGGCCTCTGTAAGCTCGTGCACAAAGTGGAAGAGCGGAATTCTAGCTTTGGACCCTACATTCCCAAGAGGCTGAAGGTCGACAAATGTTGCTGAAGTGAACGTGGGTGGGTCTTGCATACACAACTCGGGAGTTGGATTTGGGATTATCAAGACATTCAACTGATGAAATATTTTAGTTCCGAGCAGAACCCCAAGTCCATGCATACACGACGGGGTCTTAAAAACGGAATACAATAGTTCTAAAATTCCATGCTTTAGGCAATCACTTATGACTGAGTCACTGAGCTAGCATATATTACTTTTGCGAAGATTTTGCAGTTCACAGGATGGAATAGCAAATTAAATCGACATTTATGGGACACAGAGCCAGGATCGGGAAAGTAAATTCATAATGAGTGGTCGCTCGAGTCGAGGCTGCGTGTGCAGCAACAATCTAAGGGTGATATTTTCGAAACGGTGTAAAGGTCAGTTGGGTGTAAAGGTCGGTGGAAAGCTCGGTCGACAGCGCAGTGTGATAGACCTCGGTGTAAACTTGAAACGTTCCACGTTAATAACAGGCAATGTTTCACGTTTACACCGAGCTACGCCGACCGAGCTTTCGACCGAACTTTACACCGACCTTTACGCCAAACTGACCTTTACACCGTTTCGAAAATTCCACCCTAAGACAAAGTGACTCATTCACTACCACTATCACCGCTTTTGATAGTTGACAAAACGTTTTTGACAAATAAAACTGCTTAAAGTGCGTGTTCTTGAAAGTGTTCTCCTGGGTGTTCTGGTCGACAGTGATAACTTCTCAAAGCACACTGCTTTCGAAACTTCTCGACAACGAACTTTTTCGCTTTCAATTGTTTGTTGATGTAAGGGCGACGACGACCACGACGGCACATGCCGGCAGAAAATCGACTGCAGATACAGGGCACAGAAGCTCAATGGATCTTTGATCAATCGTTTATTTTTCATCCAGATTCACCAGTATATGTATTTATGTGACCAGTATATGTATATTTGGGGTTGGGTGCTTTTGTTTGATCACCAGTTTTTTACATACATTTCTAAAGTTGGTCTTGAAAAGAATTCAGCTGAGAGGTTGTCATGCCAATGCCACAATCGAAAGCTTTTGATAGATTCCATCTTGCGTATTATTTACAATCATGGTCGGTTTTTCATAATTTGATTGATTCGTTTGATCGGCGTTAAGGTATTGATTAGAGTTCACGTTTTCTGTGGTTTCGTCTGCGATCGTCTCACGATAGGTTTCGGCACTTTCTTTGAATCTTTCCATAAATCGCTGTTGACATCGGCCAGCGTTTTGTAGTTCGGATCGTATCGTTCAGCTTGCATGCCTTGTTTGATCATTTCGACCTGTGAAGTATTGCTGCGAGTACACAGAACCAACTTGATTGATCGCCAATTAAAAAAATTGAAAAAGATTCGAATCCAGTTCCGTACCTTGTCTTTGCTGTAGCGATCGTCTTGAATCGTTGGTTTCGGTTTTGGCGGCAGCGCGACTAGAAACGAGCGAAACGGTGTATGGAAAGCAGCACGGGAATTAGCTCAATTTGTCAACCTCCTTGGTTTTTATCGGATAAAAGCTCCATGGTTAAGGATTGCGAGGGCGAAGACGGTTCAGTTTCGATAGTTGGGTCACCTTCAGTCAACGTCCTGGAACACAAAGATGCTGAGAAAACGATGTCAGACGGCTCAGCGCAACTCGTGGTGAAGAAAACACAAAAGGAGTAGTTGCACAACTAACGTTCGTTCAGTGACTGGTTTTCGTTTGCTTTTATTGCTTAAGCAGCCAAATACGATCATAAGCAGTGGTCCAGGTGAGAAAGCTATGCTTAGCATCACCATCAGTGCCAGATATGTCATAGGAAGCATCATGACTAGGTATAGTCAGCGTTGTGGTAAATCAGAAATATAGCCAGTCAGCGCGGTAAAAATGAATTCTCAGCAAATAGCGGCAATGGCGCGGTGCCAAACTTGAGAAACGTCACCAAAAAGTTATTCCTTCAATTTTATTCTCGCTGACAACTGCCGCGGATAAACCAGTATTATTTGTGTGTGGATGCTATGTACCAGTGTTGATCCCTCTGCAGAAGTCACCCGTTTTCGTAGATTCACCCCAAATGGTTAGAAAACGAATGGCGACTGTCTAATTTACACGTCACTCTAATGATGATTATCATTTCCAGATTTCAGTCCGATATGGTATTGGTCGCACAATGACTAAATCAGAATTCATCTACCCTGATCTTCAGGTTCAACCTTAACCACTAAGCTACTTGTATTTTTGACAAAACATTTTCAGCTAAAAATAATCTAGCAGATCAACCACGTTGCCGCAGGTCTGAAACATTCTCTTTACTACATACTTTGTGTGCGATCACGCAACGCAACGTCATTGCCCCGTCACTTTCTCTCCTCACGATTCAGGAAAAAAATTTGACCAATTCTTATATAGTCATTGTGCGACCAATACCATTTCGATCGTTACCGTTCTTGGGCCACTTAAGATTTAGTCAAATTCGGTCATTTTGAGTGGGTCAAACCATTTGCTTGTATTTATTTTGTTTTGGCACATTCGATATCGATTTACACGGCCTGCGCTTCGCCTTGGGCACTTTCTTCGAGTCCGCCCAAACATCGCTGGGAATATCGGCCAATGTCTTGTATTCGGGATCGTAGCGTTCAGCGTGAGCGCCTTGCTTGATTTTTTCGACCTGAGAAACTGGCTATTTGGTAAACGTGGTGCTGGGACTGATATAAAACACACTACGAAGCGTTACCTTTTCTCTGCTGTAGCGATCATCTTGAATCTTTGGTTTCGGTTTTGGTGGCAACACCACTGTAATGAGTTA
>JASAMV010005630.1:0-30485 GCA_030248065.1 Rhynchonema sp. JSB1_4
GATATTATCAGAAAAAGTCGGGCCGAAAAAATTGCATTCGGGCTTGACCCAAAAAAGGACGAATAAAAAGTTGAAGCTGAAATCGGGCCGGGCCGGGCCGACTTGGAAAAAAGTCGATTTTTGGAATGTTTCGTGTATGATTTGTCACACTGTCGTTTCGTGCAATGCGTTATATTTCGTTTGACAGAGAAACGTCTGTGTATAAAACGCTAGAAATAGATTAGATTGGATTACCTTGTCGGGCCGGGCCGAGGTTACCCGGGCTACCCGGCTCGATCCTAATCTCTGCTTACTGCTTCTGAAGTGACTTATTCTTATTTTACTGGAAAGCAGTGTTGGTGGGGGGGGGGGGTTTGGGCGGGGTAGCCCCCCCAGTACAGTAGGTATCCCCCTCGCCTGGTACAGTAGGTATCCCCCCCGATGTTTGGCATGGTACAGTAGGTATCCCCCCCCCCGATTTTCACCCCGGTACAGTAGGTATCCCTCCCCCACGATTTTACCTCAAAAGTGCCAATTTTTTACCAAAATGGCCAAAATTAGTGTAAAATCAGTGGTTTTTACCTCAAATTACCCAAATTCGCGCGCTACGCGCGCAAATACTACGTTTTCACACGATTCCACACATAATAAACACAGTAAAAATTTTCACCCCAAAACCTAACCCCCCCAAACCCCAACCCCCCCAGGCCATCGGCTCTGGCTCTGGTACAGTAGGTATCCCCCCTCTCCGAGCGCGGTACAGTAGGTATCCCCCCTCCAGAGTACCTCCAACACTGCTGGAAAGAATAGTGATTTTTTCTCAAAAATGCTAAAATTCCTGACGGATTCGGTAAATTAGTGATCACGATCAGTATACTTGTCTATCTGACAACTTTTTAATTGAAAGCAATAGTGTTTCCACCAAAAAACAGGTTCAGAAAAGTCGTAAAAAAATATGACAAAAATCAGGTAAAAGTCTGACCCAAGAGCTTTGACCACCTCGGGCGGGGCCGGGCAAACCCGGCCCCCGGCCCGAACGCTAAAGCCGGGCCGGAGATTTGGGGGATCGGGCCGGGCTGGGCCGGACAAATCCGGCTCGATTGCGACGCGACAAGTGTGGTGGCAGGCCAATCGACCCAAGATACCCTAAGGGGGGGGAAGGGTTCGGACTTACTCGAGATACCCCCAGAGGCTACCCAAGATACCCCTATGGTCCGTCAAAAGGCGAAAAAAGGCCGTTTTTTGCATGCAATTTTACTGCAAAATTGGCCTAAAAATGGGTACTTGTTGACATTTTTGCCGAAAATTGGTCTAAAATGACCATTTTTGGGTGTTTGCGCCCCGAGCGCGCGATTTTTGGGGGTTCCGAGGTCGAAAAACACCTATTTTTGCCTTTGAAAACCATAAATCTACTTACTCGAGATACCCTTTGGGGTCGGCTCGAGATAGATACCCTTCCCCCCATATCCCCCCTAAGGGTTGACTCGAGATAGATACCCCTTAGGGGGGGAATCCCCCCAGCCACTACAGTGGACGCGACCTCTGCTACTGTAGTTTTTTGTGGTTCTTTGTTTTTTATTTTGTTTTCCGCGTTTTTTATGCAGGATTTTTTTATAGCAATTTATACCCCTGACGTCATCAATTCCAGCAGTAGCAACCGTATCGCCATCGCCCGGGCCCGGCTCATTTACCTACCCGACATCGAATCGACCGATCTGATCCCCAGGCCAGGCCGCGACTCCTGTTGCTGTGTGTGTGGGTTGGTTGCGCCTGGGTGCATGCTAGTTGAGTGTTTACTTTCGCTCAACACACCGACAACAACGACCACCCAACGGACACCGCCAATAGTCAGTCCTTCCTTAGTCGGTCAAGATCGTTCCGCTTGTGTGCGGCGCGTTGCTGTGACGCACTGATATGGCCATGGCCAGCCAAGCTGGTCCATCGTCCGTTGCTTCGGCCGCATCAACGTCCAGCGTTGGATCAGGTGAGCTAAGGGCTTCTCCACCTCGGGTGGGTTTGTGCCAGGGGAATGGACAGAGTCCGGTTGTAAGACATATTTGTGCACAGCACATGCGTCCCGTGCAGCAGCCACCACGTGCAGGCGTGTCGAGTTGCGGCCGACTCTGTCCATTCCTCTGTTTGGGCCAGTATTTTTTTGCCTGAAAGAATTTGAAACAGAGGTTGCAATCGGGCCGGGTTTGGCCGGCCCAGCCCGATCCCCCAAATCTCCGGCCCGGCGGGGCAGGGGCGTAGCTAGGTCTGAATTTAGGGGGGAGGCTACCTGGACGAAAAGTCATTTTTATCCATTTATGAAGTTTCGTTTTCATGCAGTGCTCGCTCAATACTTGGCACCTATCAAACCATGTATCAGTCAAATCAGTGGAGGCGCGAGTAGCGCGCGAAAGTTTTGACATTTTTGTTCCCAAAACCACCAAAAGCCAGTGAAAATGCGTGCGTGTATTTGACGCGCTTTCGATTTTTTTACGTTTGCAGTGTTCGCGAGTGCAAAGCCTACATCTTGCGATTCTGGGTTTCTTTTTCCTTCTCGACTTCTGGGAGGGCCACTGTGCTTGTTCAAATTCGGTACCGTACCGATTAAATCCCGTATCAGTCAAAGCAGTGGAAGCGCGCGTAACGCGCCAAAATTTTGTCTTTTTTGTTCCCTAGCACTAGCAGTCAGTAAACATGCGGGTATTTGACGCGCCATGCGCCCGATTTTTTTACTTTTGAAGTGCTTGGCCCGGCCCGATTGCGACCTCAGATTTGAAATGTGCTATTGTTGCGGATGGAAAAGCCCGTTTTTTTGGCTAAATATCGGAACAAGTACAAGTGCAAGTACAGTACACTACCTCTTTTCTCGGATTTTCCCCTGTCTACCGGGCCCGCTCCGCCAAACTAGCCACAACAGTAGTCACAAAAACCTTCGAAACTCACGCCCGATTGCAGACAGCCGTTATTCGTACCGGAGTCAGATGCGGCGGTGGTGTTTCAAGAAGGATTTCGTGACGGCGAGTCGACGCGACGGCATTTCGCCCGAGCAGGAGGCCAAGGAGCGACGCAAGACGGCGCACTTTATGCAGCAGATGTGTGAAAAGATGAACGAACGATACAGACACGTCCGCGAACGCATGTCAGTTTACTTACTATGTGTCTCGTTGTTTTTTTGCGAATCTGAGTCTGCTCTGATATCCGACGCCGACAATGCAATAAACGAAGGAAAACAAATTTCCGTGAAAAAAACTGGCGAAGTTTTCTCAGGCTTTTTACGATACTTTATTCAGCGTCAATGCCCGAGCCCCAAGTGCCACTTGGAGGTTTAAACCAACATGAGTTGGACATTTTGTGATTTTGAGCAGTTTCTACATATGTCTTCAATCAATAGCACATGCTTCACAGCAGTTTTTGATGTCAAGATACGCTGTAAAGTCCGTCCACCAGCTCATGGCACTTTGTGTTGCTGCTGGCTGGTTTGGTCCCTTCCTCCACTTCTAATGAAAGAGAAATTGAGTGTGAGCGATCTTGCAAAAAAACTAAAAAAATAATAAAATGTGTCGAAAATGATTGAATTCGATCAAATTTAAAATTAAATTAAATTAAAATCTATAAAACACGTCGATTTCATAAAGACAGCAGTTTAGGAGCAAAAATAATTTTTTTCGGAAACTCAATTTCTCTTTCATTAGAACGTGGAGGAAGGGAACAAGTCGGCCAGCAGCAACACAAAGTGCCATGAGCTGGTGGACGGACTATACCTATTTTTTGATAGCCTGCACTAGAAGTTCATCCTATGCAAATTTTTTGGTCTTTTCCAGTTTTTTCACAAAATATAAAAAGCCGGTTTTTTTAGCGAGATACAGCAAACATGTTCCATTTTTTTTTTCTCATTTCCAGCACACAACTTTGCACGTCGGCAGCTGTGATTCACATGCATCGATTCTACATGTATCATTCGTTCCAGAAATTCGACGGCAGGGTACGTCTATCAAGCAATCGGCCTTGTGTTCTTGATTTGCTTAACAATCTCAAATTACTAATTTTTAAAAAAAATGGCTATGCTCAGCTAAATAAATTCACAATACGTTTCCGACTCCACACTCGGTTTACAGGACATCGGCGCGGCGTGTCTGTTTCTAGCAGCTAAAGCAGAAGAATGTCCTAAAAAACTCGAGCACATCGTTCGATGTTGGTATTCGCTGAAATTTCCAGACGACACTGACCAATTGGTGCCCAATGCCCCTGGCCGAGCGGGCGAGGTTTGTTGTTGTTGCATAAACTTGTTTATTTACCCTGTTTCGATTCGATGCGGTGTTCGATCGAACGTTCCAAATCAACTTCAGAATTATTCGCAAGCGGCCGACTACATAATCACGTTGGAAAACATTATTCTTCAAACAATCGGTTGGTGTATTTTTGTTGGGTGCCTTACCGCCAGTCAATTTCATCGTTGTGTTGCTTTTATTTATATTCATTCGTTGATCGAATTGTATTTTTGCATTCTCATTGCAGCATTTGACCTTCAACTGGAAGTGCCGCACGCGCACGTTTTACGCACGATCAATCGAATACTACCAAATGCGCATCCTCACAAGAAGGACCTCGGACAATCTGCTTACCAATTTGCCGCTATGATGTTGGTCGCACTTGCTTTGCGAGCGATTAACAAAATTTTATTAAAGATAACCTACTCATTTGCAGCAGGTGGCACAACACAGCGCAGAATATTAGGTGTACCAAATAATGATTGTGACTGTGTTTCAGCTTACAACAGACGGACTACTGCATCCGATATCCGGCCACAGTGCTGGCGGCTGTGTGCATCAATCTTACATTCCAATGGGCCAATCAAGAGGTGCAGTGTGTGCTCTTGCAATCACGCGTCCGCGTAAACACAGTCCCTGCTTGTGCTGTCGCTTGGTCACGTCGATCGGCTGTCGTGCGTGCGTGTGTGTGTGACCTGGCAATCCCTTTGACACGTCAGCCGTCGGTGTCCGCTTTGGCAGCAACACAGAGCGCACATGAATGATAGATTCGCTATTTGAATCTCAGAATGTGGCTCTGTCTTGCTGAGCGGCCGTGCTAGCTGACTGGGATTGTGGTGACAGTGTTACACGTGCACGGACACCGTCGACTGCCAAGCGTGCTGTATATACTTGATGAGTGCTGCATGAAGTCGAGCGGTTTGACAACCAAGCTGACTTGGGCCAGGTCATTTATAAAGCTGAGACAACAGGGTGACGGACTCGGGTGGTGATTGTCTGTTTTGCTGGAGGGCGGCAATTTAAAATCTGCCCCTAAGTTGTTGTGTATATAACGGCAGTCCGTCAGAGGTGAGTCGGTTCGCTTTTGCTATCTTGTTGTGTGCTGTGTGCTTTTGATTATTCATTGCGATTTGTCACTTATTCAAAAACATTTCTTGGCCAAACGGTTTCTGGTTATCGTTAACGTCCTTCTTCTTGTTCATACTATACTTTGACATCGCAGACCGCAGCAAGTAGTGCGCGGTTGCAAGTTGATGAAAATGCTAAGAGTGAGCTATGATCCAACTTTTGATAGTGTGTGAATGTGAATGCCCAGGACAGGCAACAGAACATGAAACGCACACAAAAAATGTATTTTTGAGCTTTTGTTCGATGTCCAAATTTTCACTTATAATCTGTGTTGGTGCTTCAGGTTCCGAAATCGGACGAGGGACACCACTGGTACTATTACGTCGAACCCAGTTTGACGCCTGAATTGCTAAATGGTGAGTAACACCGCTGCTTGGAGGATGGTGTGATGCTCTGGTCACGGTGGAAATTGTCCGCACGAACATGATTGTCATTGCAGAACTGACCAACGGTTTCGTGCGTGCCATGGAGCAACTGAAGAACGAAAAGAAACGTGAAGTTGAGAAGAAGCGACATGCTCCGTCACACGAAGGTTTGTAAAACGTACAAAATTTGATTGACAGCTGCTCTCTCGCTCTTCTGAACTAGGGATCGGGATCTGGGGGCACGTTCAATTCATTGGTTCTTGAACAAATTGAACACCGACACAAGGCTTTTTGCACCTTGGTGGTGCCTTTGGCTCAACGAAATACTTTGTGAAAATTTTTCCTTGGAGCAAATACGATAATTTAAACCGCAAATGTCGAGTGTCGGTTCCAAAAAAACGACATCTGAAGGTAGCTGACACCCGACACCTACACTTTTTTACGCCGACATCCGACACCCGATATTGCCCGATCCCAACTCTAAACCAAAAATTCACAGTTAAGTCAGCAGTTAGCGGCGATGAGCAAATCCGTCCAACTGTGTTACAACTGTGATAGAGCACGGTATCCGCGCCAATACGGCCGCAAGCATGGCACAGTGTTTGTGTTGTGTCTTTCGACTGTCGACGCCCTGTGTGACACCATTCAGCTGCACTTAGAGTGTCCGTTGTGAGAAACGCGTGGTCACGGGTCGTCCCTGTCTGCCGTCACACTTTTCGCAACAGACGTAACAGCAACTAGTTGTGCAGCGTACAGTTCGATTTTGGCTCTTTGACCAACGGGTATTCACTGCCTGGCTCTTGCGAAAAACTTATTTTGGCCGGACGCCTCTTCTGGAAAAATTTTGGCATCAGTAAAGAAAATTGCAAGACCAAAATGTTAGAGTTTGGGAATAATTTTTGAACTGGTCCGATTGAACCAAACCAAAGCGTCAGTCAGAACTTACAGAAGTTGCCGAGTATTGTGGTGTACACGTGAAATGTTTTATTGATCAAAGAAGCAATTACTGGGCCTGAGAACCTCAGACCATTTAGCAGGTTCCTAAAACATTTTCTACTGAATTCTAGTCCACACAGGTGCGCCCCGACCGAAACAAACATCAGCAGGCACGTCAACGTCGAGTGCCCTGCCTCCGCCCCCACCACCGCCGCAGATGTTGCATCCACCCACCAATGCGCCGCACAACAATCCACCAAATGAATTGGCATTGAAACGTATCAAGACCGAACCGGCCGTATTGGACATGAATAGGTGGGTTGGTTGGACATTGCCTGAATGCGCAAGGTCATGTCAATGTAGCACTGTCTCTATCCGGTGCTGCAGATACAAGGAGCGACGTTCGGCAATTGGCATACCGGAACAGCCAATGCCACCAGTGGTGCCCCAACAACCAGTCGGTGTTCGGCCATCGAGTTCAAATGAGAGAGCCGCCGAACGCAAGAGTTTCATGCCAGACATGTCGCTGGTGAGTTGTGCAATTCGACTGTGATGTTTCAAACTTGAGAAATGTTTCAATTTATCAAGATGTTGCCAATGCTTTCCGTGCAGGTGAAAGAGATGCAACTGGCTGCGCAACAGCAACGAACCGGTGATGTACACAGGGTGCACTCGGGTCACGACAGGTGCGTGTGTGTGGCACTTTGTGATTTGACGGACGCTTGTCTTACGGCTTATACTCATGTTGTCAACTCAGCTGCCTGTGGTTCGGGCAAGCGCAACGGGCTGTCTGCCGTCAACGCACCTATCCAAGCGTGTCATAGCAACCATGCACAATGCTGTATTCATTTTTTTTCTGCGCTCGTCTGGGTCTGCTGTCGTCGTGCTACAATTTTAGCACGCATCACACGTGCGTTGCATAGCAGACACCAGTGGTGTCGTTGAGAAATCGAAATTTTCCCATACCCATCCCAATTTTCGGGAAATTTCCCATACATACCCCCAAAAATCAAAAATTTGCCATACCAGGCGGGGGCTTCTCCAAAAACTCAAAAATTTCCCATACCCGAGGGTGGGGGTTTTGAAAAAAATGTCCCCAAAAATATTCTAAAAATGCCAAAATTGGTCTAAAAGGTGGTTAAAACAGAGTTCTCTTGCGGCAGCAAACGATTTTTGACATTTTTTGACGAAAAATGGCCAATTTTGGTACTTCTCGGGGCCAAAAAGTAATTTCTTAGGGGTGCTTGTTCCAAAAGTGAAAAATTTCCCATACCCGATACCCCCGGCCGATTTCCCATACCCCATACCAGGGGGTAACCCCCCCCCAACCCCCCCCAACGACACCACTGGCAGACACTCAGCCAGCTGCATTTGCACGAATCACAGGCAGTTTCGTTGACAACAATAGTATTAGTTGGTTGTTGTGAACCAACGTATCAATGTGTTGAACTAGTGTGCAGAACTGCATGCCGTTAGCAAACACGAATTTTCCAGGGAACGAGAGAAACGAAAACAACGCGAGAGGGAGAAGCAAAAGCAACTGGCGGCCGCGCAGCACGCCAAACACAAACAATATAGTAGGCCGACACTGACACAACATGACCGTTGGTTTTTGTATTTTATATTTTGACCGGCGTGATCATCGGGTTCGACTGTCATTTTTCAGCGAACTATTGTTTGAGATTCACTGATGGCGTCACTAGTTTTGCGGCCACCATCTCAAAGAAACGTGTCCAATTTTTTGGTCGAATTTTGACATCTACAATATAGTTTTGACTTGTGTTACGGGCAAAATGTAAGATTTCCAGGTGTAGTAAAAAGTGCTTTGACCTTTGGATGTGTGTTTTCAGTGAAACCATCGAGCACATCAATAATGTCGACGGGTCATCCTCCCCCGCCTCCTCCACGTCCTCCACCTTTGCCGACTGACAATGCACCAGCACTACCACCACCACCGCCGCCACCACCACCTTCGGCTGCCGGTAAAGGTTGGATGGGTCACAGTTGAATGTTGTCAATGTTTGCTCACTATGAATTTGTTGGTGTGTTAGTGGCGGGTGGATGCAGCTTTTGGCAAAGGGAGGGTGGCCGAATCGTCTCATTTTGGAAGTCATTTTTATCTAGTGGTTGTCTTATAATGGAAAAGTCATAGAATCTGGCGATCAAAGCCAAAAACCAAACAAAAGGTGACCGGAGTTTTTGCATGCTCGTAGCACTAGATTGTTGGAGTGTGTTTGGGGTGAAAATCCTGCGATTAGGGGGTCTTTTTTCTCTCCGAAATTATGCCCAGCTCAGGGGGCGTTTTGACCAAAGGGGGCGGGTATGGCAGGTGTGCTCCCTGGGTTCGTTGGTGACGTTTATCAATTTTCAGCAATGTTCTGAATGTTTCTCGTTTCACCAACAGACAAACATCACTCGTCATCCAATCGGCCCCACCTGCTCAATCAGGGTCGGCCTGCGGTGCCCGATCGGCAACAAGTGATCAATGTGTTGGAGGATACGAAACGCATAATAGAAACAACAGGTTGATGCACTCTGCTTTGCTCAGCTTGATGTTGACCGGGCCATAATGCTATCATCTTGTTTGCAGTTCGCAAGCACCACGGCTCGCCGAGAGAACCGGACAGAAAACGTATGAAGCATGAACCAACAGGTACTGCTGCTTAGTTGTCGATGTTGTTTTTGCGTTGGTCTGTGACGAAAATAGTAGACGACACACTCTACACTCGTTGTCAGACCAACATCGGCCCAAATCCAGTTCTCAGTCGTCGTCTGGCTCAACTGGTGCTCAGCCGGTCAAAATTCGGTACGTGCGTTTGTTCTTGTGCGTCTATTTTATTTAGTCACATTGTTGTACATCTATGGCACGTATTTTGTCCAGGGTGCCCCTACCCGAACGCAAACTGGACAGTGACGACATACTGACGGGTCTGCATGCCGACAACAGCAGCAGTGCACCATCCAAAGCGGCCAGGTCCGAACTGGCGCCGGATCTGCTGCGTACCGATGCGGCGAGAGGCGCTGCCAACGAATTGGGCGCACCGTCGACGGCTGCCGTGGTGCGTTGTCTAGTGGATATTTTAAAAAATTTAGATTTCGGGAAAATTTTACACGACAGATCTTGTGACGCTGATCTGGCACGGTTGTGCGATGCGGCACGTCCTTGAACAATTATGGGGAGTACAGTGGCCATGCATGACCTCAGTGTGGTTGTAGTTCCTGATCCGTGGAGGGGAAGCAAGCGCATAGGATGAGGAAGACCTAATTTTGGGAAGAAAGTCATTTTTTAGGTAAAAAAATTAATCATTTTTGCCTATTTTTGAAAAATCTTGCTCTAAAACGTATTAGCTATCAACATGTGACTTAAACGTATTTTTTTCAATTTTTCACAAAAATTTAGGCGTACCTAGATGGGGAGCAAAAGAGTAAGGGTACCATACCCTTCCAGGGGAAAAGTTACGGAGCGGATCCCCCAACAGAAGCTACAATGATCTCACCTTTTTCATTTTTTTTCATTTTCTCTGAAGATTGACAACGCCAAAGCGGCTCGCGCCCAGTTTTACGTGGGATCGGTTCCCCTGAAAGAAGTGAAGGCGAAAAAAGAACGGGTTGATCAAAGCTCAGCACCGAAAATTAATGGCACCGCTGATGACCTCGAGGACGGAGAAATTAGTGCTTGATTGTGTTTCTCTGTTTTTTGTGGTTTTAAAAATATTTCTTTCTTTATTTTTAATCAGATTTTCTGCTTTTTCACATATTTTTTCTTTTGGCTAAAATTTTTCCATGGTGTTGTTGGTTGCGCTTTATCATGTTCCTGTATGTAAATTTCGTTATAAATTTCCATTTTCGAAAAAAACATAAAAACTTCAAAAGCCCTGAAAACTGAAAAACTACAAAATCTACAAAACGCCAAAAAAGATTACTCCGTTTTCATGTCGCATATTGTTTTATAGGAAGGTTTTTCTGTCCAATTCGTTTTTTTTGATGCGTTATTTTTTGTGGCATAAATGGCTGTCTCTTTTCATGATAATTCTCCCGAGTTATTGCGGTTGGTTCGCTAATCACGTGTCTGACTTGACCACCTAGGTTTGCCGTAAACCCTTGGTTTGTGTCCGTATTACGATGTCTTGGCCTTGGCACTCGACTGTGCTGTTAAGTTACCTAACATGGATGAGTGTGCATTTTTGTGAATATCGTTGTTATTACTATTGTTGATTGATTGATTATCATGTAAGCGATCACTGATTTTCAGATTACACACAAATACACAAGATTGTTACGATGTTTTTGTTGTTGCTCGCTCGTTATACTGTGTGTAGAAATAGAAATACTGCGATAAAACTCTCCAAATTCAAGTAGTAAGACGCGGTTCTTATTTTATTGCGTTATTTCATCTACACAACTTCCGTTGCCTCTCTGAACAATTCATTTGTTTGAAGGTGGAGTTCAGTGCACAGCAACAAATTATTTCTTTGGTGCTGTTACGATTACGCAAAATTCGCAGTTTTTCCGCGTTCGCCGAGCACACGTTCCACGAGCGGCGCTGTATTGTCAATTTGGTTGGATAACACATACATCGTTGTCTGCGGTGTGGAAGGCGAGTGACAAGCCAAGCTATAAATAAGCACGTATGGCTTGGCTAATCGACTTTATCCCGACCGCCGCAAGTGATCATGATTCAGATCATTGTCGAGCAGGCTGATTGTCTCTCCAACCAATCAACGACTGTGTGTACGGCTAATTAGTTTCTCAACTATTCAGCCGGACAAGAGCACCATGCGGTTCCGTTTCTTGTTACCCACAAGCCCAACTGTTCCTAATTTTCCAGACGAGCCTGCATGGCTGTTGTGTTGATGAGCTTTTTATTTCTGTCTTTTTTCACCTGTTCAAATGTGCGTGTTGGTATTTTACATGTGTACCTTTGGTGTGCATTTGCTTGTGTGTCAGTCTGCGTGCACTGTAAGAAGAGAAGCGCTGTATAATTGGGTTCGACCATATACTGTGAGTCACTCGGCCGGATTGACGGAAAGTATGGCAAGCAAGGGTTATACAGAGGTCATATTTGCCATAATAAATTAAGACGTTTTGCACGCGAAAAAAACGGCATTTTCCGCGCACTCGGCCGACGTGGGTACAGCCAACTGCACCGGCGGCATTCACACACAACTTGAATCGGCGCACAGCTTTACGTTGTCTGATTGGCTCTCGGCACGCAAATTACTTGTGTAGTTCCAGGTGCGGTTATCAGGTACGCTTGCTTGGGTTACACGGGACGACAGCTGTACCCACCTTTGGATGTACCGTGTGCCTTGTGGGTGCTATAATACAGCTAAAATATAGGGCTACTAGTGGGATATGAATTACAGTATTAGTATTGTCGCCCAAGACGCCAACAGCCTAATAACCCGCAACGAATTATCGCACCATAAAGCTGACTGTATACGAACACCGATACTGCCACACAAAATGAACATTGAACACCTGCTTGGTTTGAGCAGGACGTCGAACGAAAAACAACAACAGCCAACAACGACAAGTGTCAGTGTCGGACCCAAACACGAGCCACGTCCGGTTGTGCCATTGTGCTTCTTTCGCGGCAGTCCGTCCGCATTCCGGCCGTATGTGAAGAGGGCAGACACACCTGAGGGCCAATCGATCGCATTTGATGCTGATCACGATGAGCTGGTGGCTGCGCTCAGGGCGACCACCGCACACGTTGATGGTCGGTGCTGGGTGAGGTATATTCGGGGCGGGTTGAACACAACAGGCAGTGCATAACGAAAACAGGTCTTCGCTGTGATATTATTGTGCGACGGTTCAGTCCCGGGGCGCAGGTTCAGGCCCGGCCATTCAGGCCCGGCTGGAGCCTTATAAGCCTAAGCCTATAAATGGGTCAAATATCCTGGCCCTGAATCGGCCTGTCCTGAAAGACGGCCTGAAAAGGTCGGGCCTGAACTCCCGGGCCTAAAAGTCGCGGAATACTGTGATGTACATATGATGTGTTTGATGATGACTGATTTCCTGCGTACCTAACTACATACCTAGGATACCACAAACTGTACAGCTGACATGCCTGGCTCAGTATTCTCTGCTCCCAACGCACATGACTGTGCTTTCGCTATGCAGGCGGAATCGCTGAGCATGAAAACACGCTCTTCTCTTTCGCCGAATGCTAGTTTCCAATATAAAAAGAAATTTCGCTGAAAAAATTTGCAGACGAACCCGAGGAACGCATTTCAATGGTTGTGCGCAATGACAACGCCATGCAGGCTTTTGACGCCGTGGAAAGGTCGGGTGGTGGTATATGTATACCTTTATCAATTGCAAATGTTCCATCCACCCGACCTTCGCATTATTTCCAGCGCAACATCAATATTCGGTGGCAACAGTGGATCCCAAAATGGTACCGGTTTGCACGAACGTCGACCGCGAACCACATTCAGTGTCGAGCAGACACAAGTGCTCGAAACGGTACACTCAGTCTTTAATTGGTATTATTGGCCATTTCACACCTCGTTTCCCCCGCGCCCCCCCGCGCCCCCCCCGCGCCCCCCCCGCGCCCCCATGTATTTGATGTAAAACGAGTTCCGTGCGGTAAATCGGCCAAATTACAGGGTGTGTTTTAAGTTTCGGCGGGAAAATATGCGCACCCCGCGCCCCTTTTCTACTGTAGCCTGCCTGGCTGGCGCTGTTCAGTCTGCATATAAGTGAAGGGCCGGCCCTTGTGCATAAGTGAGAGATCCACCGCGCCCCTCTTCCTATCATCCCCACCCAGGTAGCACGGATCTCTGCTGCGTGTAGAACTGCTGCGCATCCTACAAGCGCCCGTCTCGGAGCCGGCTAGACCTACGTTGCCTGGATCCCCCTCTTCCGTTCATATTTACGATACCGCAACATTTATGAACACACCTTCATTGAGAACACATTGTTAAGTTACACTTAGCTAAGCTATAACAACTATAGCTATAGTTAATGTTTTCTGACAGACAACTTTTATGAACTTTTCCTGTGTACATTTATGAACCCAGCTTCACTCAGGACAGATGGTTAAGTTACAGCTACCTAAGTTACAGTTAACGTTTTTTATTTATGAACTTTGCGTGTGAACATTTATGAACGCACCTTCATTCAGGATAGATAGCTCAGTTACCGTTAAACAATTTATAGTTAATGTTTTTTACATATAACATTTATGAACTTTTCGTGTAAACATTTATGAACGCACCTTCATTCAGGACATATGCTTCAGTTACCGTTAAACAATTTATAGTTAAATGTTTTTTACATATAACATTTATGAACTTTTCGTGTAAACATTTATGAACGCACTTTCATTCAGGACAGGTAGGTAAGTTATAGTTACCGGTAAACAATTTATAGTTAACGTTTTTTTACACATAACATTTATGAACTTTTCGTGTAAACATTTATGAACGCAGCTTCATTCGGAACAGAGAAGCAGGGCGGTGGCTGTGTTAATTTACCGACCCAAATTTTTACACCATTCAGCGGTTTTCAGATTCAGATTAAAATTCAAATTTGTTGCAGAGATAAATGCCACCCGAAAACAGTCAACAGTCAAAACGGCGGTAGCGGTTGAAGCGTGCTGCATTGATCGACACGCTGCTGTGTGACGTTGATTGCCATGCATTTGCAGATAAAAGAGTTTTTTACGAAACAAAAGTGCAAAAATTTTCAGATGGTGCCATGGATAGGAAATGGGCTGGCTAGGCCGGGTCTGACGTGGCAGGGATTTTGGACTTAGTAGGCCGGGAGGTGGTTTGGTGACCGGATTTTTGATGAATGACCGACGGGGCACGCCCAGCCCGGACATTCAAACTCGCAACTCATTATAGCAAACTCAGCCAATGCCGTGTGGTGTGGTAATTCTGTAAGGAACGCTGTTGTTGGTAAATGTTGAATGTAAAGTAACACTACGCCAACACGAGCCCGATTTCGGAGCTGGCAAAATGGTGAAACATTCAGACGTGGCTGCTGGTTTGGGAAACGTTACACGTTGCGGAATACAACGTGGAGCAGGATGATTTTCTCTTTCTTTGCGTTTTGCAAGTTCACCACCTCCGAAATCGGGCTCGTGTTGGCGTAGTTTGCCTTTAAGTAAATACATAACTTCAAGTTTATAAATATTATCTGACAAAAAACATTAACTATAACTTAGCTAATTGTAACGGTAACTTAACTACCTGTTCTGAATGAAGCTGGGTTCATAAATGTTCACACAAAAAGTTCATAAATGTTATATGTAGAAAAACATTAACTATAACTTTGCTAACTGTAACTGAAATATGTTCTGAATAAAACTGTGTTCATAAATAATTACACGAAAAGTTCATAATTATGTTGTCTGCCAGAAAACGTTAACTATAACTGGTCTAACGGTAACTGAACTATCTGTCCTGAATGAAGGTGCGTTCGTAAATGTCCACACGAAAAGTTCATAAATGTTACCTGCCAAAAAACATTAACTTTAACTTAGGTAACTGCAACTTCGCTATCTGTTATGAATGAAGCCGGGTTCATAAATGTTCACACGAAAAGTTCATAAATGTTATCTGCCAAAAAACATTAACTTTAACTTAGGTAACTGTAACCTAGCTATTTGTTATGAATGAAGCTGGGTTCATAAATGTTCACACGAAAAGTTTATTAATGTTATATGTAAAAAAACGTTAGCTATAAATTGTTTAACGGTAACTGAACTATCTGTCCTGAATGAAGGTGCGTTCATAAATGTTTACACGAAAAGTTCATAAATGTTATATGTAAAAAACATTAACTATAAATTGTTTACCGGTAACTATAACTTACCTACCTGTTCTGAATGAAGGTGCGTTCATAAATGTTCACACGAAAAGTTCATAAATGTTATCTGCCAAAAAAACATTAACCTTAACTTAGGTATCTGTAACCTAGCTATCTGTTATGAATGAAGCCGGGTTCATAAATGTTCACACGAAAAGTTCATAAATGTTATCTGCCAAAAAAACATTAACTTTAACTTAGGTAGCTGTAACCTAGCTATTTGTTATGAATGAAGCTGGGTTCATAAATGTTCACACGAAAAGTTTATTAATGTTATATGTAAAAAAACGTTAGCTATAAATTGTTTAACGGTAACTGAACTATCTGTCCTGAATGAAGGTGCGTTCATAAATGTTTACACGAAAAGTTCATAAATGTTATATGTAAAAAAACGTTAACTATAACTTGCCTAACGGTAACTGAACTATCTGTCCTGAATGAAGGTGCGTTCATAAATGTTTACACGAAAAGTTCATAAATGTTATATGTAAAAAACATTAACTATAAATTGTTTACCGGTAACTATAACTTACCTACCTGTCCTGAATGAAGGTGCGTTCATAAATGTTTACACGAAAAGTTCATAAATGTTATATGTAAAAAACATTAACTATAAATTGTTTAACGGTAACTGAGTATGGGTGTTTGAAAGGTGTAGGTAGTTGGGTAGGTGGGGAGCTGGTGTGAGAAGTTAGTGTAGTCGGTGTAGTTATTGAGCGCAGACGCGGTCTAAAGGTATTTGATGGTTTGCTGGAAGCGTAAAGGTTTGTTTGCATCTGGTTTATTTAGCTGGTTGCAAAGGTTTTTAAGATATTTATATTTGTGTTTTATGGAGGTTTTGTTTGTGCTGGTGTTAGTGCGTAAATTTTTGGCCGCTCAATGATGTTATTTGTTAACAGTCTTACGGCGAAATGTTAGGTAACTCACAAATATTCCTTTAAAACGTCTGTGCAACCAGCTTAAATAAACCAGATTGCAAACAAACGCTTTACGCTTGCACAGCAAACCATCAAAGTTGACCTTTCGTTTAGAAACGCGCGTTTGCTGCTTGCTCAGCGTGCAATGTTTCAAGCTTACACCGAGCTTACACTGAGCTTTCTCACACCGAGCTTTCCACCGACCTTTACACCCAACTGACCTTTACACCGTTTCGAAAATATCACCCTATGTCCTGAATGAAGGTGCGTTCATAAATGTTTACACGAAAAGTTCATAAATGTTATATGTAAAAAACATTAACTATAAATTGTTTAACGGTAACTGAGCTATCTATCCTGAATGAAGGTGCGTTCATAAATGTTCACACGCAAAGTTCATAAATAAAAAACGTTAACTGTAACTTAGGTAGCTGTAACTTAACCATCTGTCCTGAGTGAAGCTGGGTTCATAAATGTATACAGGAAAAGTTCATAAAAGTTGTCTGTCAGAAAACATTAACTATAGCTATAGTTGTTATAGCTTAGCTAAGTGTAACTTAACAATGTGTTCTCAATGAAGGTGTGTTCATAAATGTTGCGGTATCGTAAATATGAACGGAAGAGGGGGATCCAGGCAACGTAGGTCTAGCCGGCTCCGAGACGGGCGCTTGTAGGATGCGCAGCAGTTCTACACGCAGCAGAGATCCGTGCTACCTGGGTGGGGATGATAGGAAGAGGGGCGCGGGTGGATCTCTCACTTATGCACAAGGGCCGGCCCTTCACTTATATGCAGACTGAACAGCGCCAGCCAGGCAGGCTACAGTAGAAAAGGGGCGCGGGGTGCGCATATTTTCCCGCCGAAACTTAAAACACACCCTGTAATTTGGCCGATTTACCGCACGGAACTCGTTTTACATCAAATACATGGGGGCGCGGGGGGGGGGCGCGGGGGGGGGGCGCGGGGGAGCGCGAGGTGTGAAATGGCCGGTGGAGCCCTAACCCTGCGAATAAAAGAGATTGCTGCCCTATCTTCACGCGTTATGAATGTCGTTTTTGAGCAGCTGGTCCGGAATATTTTATACTCCTGGGTTGGTACCTTTGACGATATCGTTCTCGGTCGATACTGAGGCTACCAATTTCATATAAACTACATTATATTCGCATAAATTGCGACAAACGGATCTGAAGTGTTCAGCAAGTTTGGTGACCGGACCTGCCTGGACCGCCGCTTTAACGCCAAACATTTTATTGCGACTCAGACTTGCGCTCGGAATGTGCGTCTGTTAACGGGAATGACTGGATGTTTGCCTTCAACGCCTGTTGGCTGTACTCGGGCGGGAGAAGAAAAATGCTCGAGGCACAAACAAAGTGCACCAATGGCTACGCTGGGTTGAATGCCGAAGGTCGATTGCCCGTATTGTTGCCTAACACTGCCGGAGGGCCGCGGGATCTAATAGCCGCAAATCTTGTCGAAGTTTGTGATGCATTTTCATATTGATCATCGTTCTGATATCAGTTGGAATCATAAAAGGTGTGTTATGTTTTGCTCAGTTCTGGAGACCATATTGGGTCGGAGCCTACGACTTGTCGGGCAGTGGGACCACTTGGACATGGAATCATCAACCAATCACATCGCCTCCCTACCAATTTGGAGCTGTCAGTCCAACAGATTGGGCTTGGTGGAGTTATTGGGCAACCAATGGCGGTCGTTGTGCTATTGCTTTAAACGCGCGGCTATACGACAACGAATGTCATCATGATGAAATGGACAACGATTGGCGGGATATTCGCACCGTTTGCGAGTATCGTTAGTATAGCTGCTAGCTGCGGCTTTCCTAACCGAAACGCACTGTCACGACAAGCGGACTGTTTTCAGGACTGAGTTGCGCTCAAAATGTTTGCGCCAATGGCGGCACCTGTGTGAATGACTACAGCACGCACGATTCCTATTACAAATGTTCGTGTCCGGCATTAATCGGCGGAACACACTGTGAACAGGGTATGTTGGCACCGAAGCACCTGAAGCCATTCACGTACAGAGCTATAGCTGTTTGTGCAGTCGGAGTTACCTAAATTCTGTGTTTGTCAGGAATTGATTGTTGTGCCTGTTCACAGCACATTGTCGCATAAATAACACTGTTAAAGTCATATCTCACTTGATAGAGCATCATCCCGGCAATGCAAGTGTGGAGTAGAAGGTTCGAGTTCTAATGCGTTTCGTTATTCTTCGTTGTTTGTTAGTGTTGTTGGCGTGCTTGTCAAACACTCCATTATTTTGTTCTGGTACCGATCCCGTGTTCGCTTGATCTCGCTTGTGTTCATTTATGTTTTCTTACTTTTATATTTATCAGCGTTCCAAGGATATTTCTACATCTGCGTCATTTTCCATTGCCTTTCACTCATTAGTGGCCATTTCCGCGAGCGTCATTTGAGAACTGCGCGGTAACACATTGATTTTAGATTGCAAAGTAAAATTCCTGGTTCATTCATGTACATTTGCGCTACCATCGCTATCTACGTAACAGCCTGATTACAATTCATCCCAACAACTTGACAGCCATCTGCTATCGGCCGCATATGATATTCACAGTCGATCTCACATGATTCCAATTTTCCTGGCACCCGTTGTGTGTGTGTGCATAATAATGTAGATGCGGCGCAGGTACAATGTATACTTTGCGTGTGCCTGCACATTTGCAGACCGGTGCGGCAAATAACGATACCACCGGGACCAATGCGGAAGTCAGCCGAAACTTACATGCACAGTCGACACTCTGTAAAATGACCCTCCGTATAGTGGTCCCATCATTATAACGAAAAGCTTGTCAGGTCCCGAATGAAAACGTGTCATAATTTTCGTTATTGTCGAAACTTCTTTATTGTATATAATGTGTTTCTTTGCACTTCGGGTGGTAACTTGACTGCTAATACGTCTTTCCTTATGGTGACTCAAATCTGAGACACCACGGGTTAAGCAAAGCAAAGTTCAGCAGCAATCGCAAAAGAGGGAAGGTGAACCTCGGTTTGGCTCAAATATGAGATTTTTTATCTGTTGTTAGCATTGTGGTGTTGTTTCTGCTATTTTACGTCTGAAACAGTGCTATGTATGTACCTACATTCATGATCCACAGACCACAGTGCTACCGCAATCATGATCCACAGTGCTATATCTTCAGTCACGATCCACAGAACGCACTGTTCCAAACACAACAAATGTCTCGTCAAATTTGATATACACACTGTATGTCATGGCCCTCTGCCGTTTGGCATATGTGACGTATGTCACTATTAGGAGGATAGACTGTACACCAAATGAGATGAGTTTCATTCTCGGGCCTCACGCTCAATATTCACCCATCATCAACTGCTAGGAAACCTACCGTACAGTTGCTGTCATCGCTTGTTGACATGGTACAATTGCTGATTATTAGTTATACTGTATTGGTTATGATTGCTGTGTGTTTCACTGGCATGTGCCGGCATTTTCAAGCGAATATTGGTTGCCAGTATTCTGTTATTTGAACCATGAATTGCAATTTATTTCCGATTCTCTTACATCTGTTGTCGTGCTGTTGTCGTCTCGGCGTTTGCGGTAAGTCCGTTGTCCTAATGTGCTGCCGACTGTCGGGGTTTTCTGGAACCTGACACTTTAATCAAGTCGACACCTGACACCAGATTTGCGCACTGATTGTAACGCTTTGACGACACCGACCAATAAACTGTACCGATCGAACGCATGCTGGACGTACAGGAGGGGCAAGAAGAAGGCCTGGGAGTCGGAAGCTATCTGCACCGCGGGCTACGCGGGCCTGAACGCGCGCGGGCGCTTGCCGATACTGCTGCCGGACACGGGCGGACCGCGCGATTGGATACAATACGACCTTGTGGTAGGATAATCGATTCTTTGTTTCGAGCTCAGGACTCCCCGGCATAAGTCTCCGACGTTGTGCAAGTGTGGGTGGATTACTTCAGCCGAACGTCGGGGATCAGAGACGCTACTGGGCTGGCACGTACCAAATTTTTGATGTTGGAACCAGTAAGGACTGGTGGTACTGGAAATCACCGACGTTATGGGGTGTGGTTTGGAACTGGTGTCTGATGCCGACAACAACCGCATGGAAGGCTGGTCAGCCAAACGCGTGGGGTCATCGATGTATAATGGTGATTGATCGATGGTATTACGATTACAACTGTAATGACGATGAAGCAAACGAAGAGATCAACACCGTCTGTGAATTTCGTTAGTGGCCGTTTGTTTTTGCCATCTGACGACCAAATTGAACGGGGTCAATACATGAGCACATATCTGGCCGAAATGTTGATGATTTAGGTGTAAGCTGTGCGCAGAGCCCCTGCCAGAACGGTGGCACATGCGTCAACGGCAATCCCAACTGCATCGATCTGTACTCGTGCACATGTCCTACTGGAATCACGGGACCGAATTGCGAAAACGGTGTGGTAAACGCCGATAGCTGTTTGCTCTTGACGAAAGCACAATCATCGTGTCGCTTCACTTGCACTGCATTTCACTGCGTATCCGTTTATCCGACATCACTCAGGGACCAAAACCATGCTAAAGATGTTTTAGCCCTCTGACGCATTGCTCTGATAATTCAAACATTTTTAACCATTTCACACTGAAAAGCCCGATTTGCGTGCGGCCATCGAATCACAATCATGACTCGTTATAATGTGGTCATAGCTCACACTTAAAAATTCAGCTCGCCAGCAGCGCAAGTCACATTCGATTACGAATTGAGAGTTTGAGTACTCAGATGCATGTGCATTGCGATGTAAACAAAACAATGCTCTGAGGCCGCGCAGTTGTACCTATAAATCATCCCATGGTTCATCACCACTATTCGGCTAATTTACTAACATGGTCTCGGCAGCAACAGGACGAATCAGTAGCAAAGTTTATGTGGCTGACGTTGCAGAATACTTGTTTATCTTGTTTTCCGTCAACTTCTGCTTCACTAGAACTTTTTTCGGATGACCACGAAATGCCTACCCAGTGAAAATCACTTGAACATCCTCGACATGCACGCCCTGCTTAAAACAATTTCAATTCTACTATGGGCAACTTGTCGTCTCAGCGTTTGCGGTGAGCCGCCCATAATTTCCTGTGTTCCTGCACTGACGTAAACTGAGAGTCGATATTTTGTCATGGCCAGATTTGCGCTCCGATTGCAATGCCGTAGCGGGAACAACGGCAAAATTGTACCGACTGGATGCATGTTGGACCTACAAACAGGGCAGAAAAAATGCTTGGGATGCAGAGGCAATTTGTACGGGAGGCTATACCGGTTTGAATGCCCGTGGTCGATTGCCGGTGTTGCTGCCTGACACGGGTGGTCCGCGCGACTGGATTCACAACGACCTTGTGGTTGGACAAAGTTGCCGTTGTGGTGACAGCAATAACCTGATGTTGTCTCCTCCTTGGCTCCAACTTGGTCATGTTTTAGCCGAACGAGGAGGATGAAAGGTTTTACTGGGCGAGTGCGTTCCAAGACCCCGATGTTGCGACAAGCAAGAACGGATGGACCTGGCGAT
The DNA here is from genome assembly GCA_030248065.1 of Rhynchonema sp. JSB1_4. Taxonomy (NCBI): domain Eukaryota; kingdom Metazoa; phylum Nematoda; class Chromadorea; order Monhysterida; family Xyalidae; genus Rhynchonema; species Rhynchonema sp. JSB1_4. Next base: position 21,961 of record JASAMV010005630.1, read on the forward strand.
CGCCGGTTATCACGTCGTTTTGGAATCAGTGCACGATACCGACTACAACCGCTTGGCAAACCGGACAGCCGAACTCAGCAGGACACCGCTGCATTTTTGTGGGATGGAATAAGTACTGGGACTACAACTGTGACGATCGAGAAACATGGGAGCACATCAACACTGTCTGCGAATTTCGTCAGTGGCCATTTATTGTGGTTTTGAGAACCGAAGGTTTCATTTAATCAAACCTTATTGGTTCGAATGCGTGATGATTTAGGGGTAAGCTGTGCGCAAAATCCGTGCCAACACGGTGGCACATGCGTCAACGGCAATGCGAACTGCATCGATCTGTACTCATGCGCATGTCCCACTGGTATCATGGGATCGAATTGTGAAAACGGTGTGGTAATGAAAAAAAATCCTTTTTTATTGTCCCACTTTTTAATTTCACAGCCTCTTTGCTACTTTCTGTCGCTGCACTGCACCGCATATCAGATGTCACTGCGTTCAAAATCATGAAAAGGTGAGCACCTTCTTGCTAACGTCCAGCAAATCTGACACCTGGTGGCACAGAGCCAAAACCGGGTTGATTATTGGCATATAGCATACGTGTCTGATGTTACGCAACAGGGACACTACGTACAATAATATATCAAGACCGGTGTGCGAGCTGCAAGAGCTGTCGCAACATCGCAAGACAAACTCGCAAATGGTTTACTATGTTGTCGTGCTTTCTTGTTGGATATACATGTATATAGTTTATCTCAAGTGGGTTAAGCTCGGCATAATTGTTAGCAATATGTCATGTGGGATCACACAGGCGCTGAATGTCCAATCAGTTATATGTTTAAAGGGTCTCCGCCATATATATTCGACCAAAACCAATCTCAATGAAACATGGCACGGTGACTGGGTTTGGTCCAAAACACTCACGGCCAAGAAAATTTTTTCCCATATCAGTTCCCTGCCTGAGCCCGAAGGGCTCAAACGTAAAAAATTTTGACCTTACCAACGCACCATCAAAATAAAATACCAATCTGTTTCGCATGTTCTTAATGTGCTGTTTGATCACAAATGTTTCATAAACGCCTTGGCTCTAATTTAAAATTATACTCACTTTTTTGGCACTACCAAAGCTCGCGCCACTTTGCCAAAACCACGGTAATTTTAGAAAAAAAAAATTTCCGTTGTATTTTTGGGCCACATAGACAGCACACAGAGCTTTACTATAAAATAGGTAACAAAGCCCATTTATCACGCTATTCAAGCGATCAAAGACCAATTTCCCATCGCTGATAAGTTTCGACAAAAGTTCGCTCAACTGTTGTGAGCCTCAACTTTTTGGCCCTTTTCTGGGGGCCCCAAGCACACTTCTATGTCATAATTTCCTATTTTAATGACGATGTACCAAGGTGATATATGGCACGCCAGATAGTAAAAATATAGTTGTTGTTAATTATGTGCAAAACCATGCTGGTTCTTCTGCATACTTGGAGGTACGTCAAGAAATGAATTTTACACAAAATCCACCATATTAACAAAATTTCGCTTCCGTCACATTTTCAGCCTATCTACTGTTGTGATGGAATTGTGGCATTTACTGTCCAATGAAGCCCCAACGTTATTGTTGTTTATCGATCAAAATCCAACATTCTAGTTCTAACGTATCTTGGGCAGAAGTCGTTCAACTGAAGGCACCGTAGACGCTGGTCCGGTTACAAGCCCGGTTGTAGTTCCAAGTCCAACGCATGGACCTCAATGATCACAATTTTTCTAAAGATACGTTAGAACTAGAATGTTGGATTTTGATTGATAAACAACAATAACGTCGGGGCTTCATCGGACAGTAAATGCCACAATTCCATCACAACAGTAGATAGGCTAAAAATGTGACGGAAGCGAAATTTTGTTAATATGGTGGATTTTGAGTAAAATTCACTTCTTGCTCGTACCTCCAAGTATGCAGATGAACCAGCATGGTTTTGCACATAATTAACAACAACTATATTTTTACTATCTGGCGTGCCATATATCACCTTGGTACATCGTTATTAAAATAGGAAATTATGACATAGAAGTGTGCTTGGGGCCCCCCAGAAAAGGGCCAAAAAGTTGAGGCTCACAACAGTTGAGCGAACTTTTGTCGAAACTTATCAGCGATGGGAAATTGGTCTTTGATCGCTTGAATAGCGTGATAAATGGGCTTTGTTACCTATTTTATAGTAAAGCTCTGTGTGCTGTCTATGTGGCCCAAAAATACAACGGAAATTTTTTTTCTAAAATTACCGTGGTTTTGGCAAAGTGGCGCGAGCTTTGGTAGTGCCAAAAAAGTGAGTATTATTTTAAATTAGAGCCAAGGCGTTTATGAAACATTTGTGATCAAACAGCACATTAAGAACATGCGAAACAGATTGGTATTTTTATTTTGATGGTGCAGTGGTTAAGTGTAAAATTTTTTTACGTTTGATCCCTTCGGGGCTCAGAGTCAGGGAGCTGATATGGGAAAACTTTTTTTCCGCCTTGAATCTTTTACACCAAACCCCAGTCACCGTGCCATGGTTCGTTTCGATTCGTTTTTTGGTCGAATATATATGGCGGAGACCCTTTAAGGCCCTGGCTAAACAAGTGAAATTATTTGTGTGTGCTGTGACATCAGCTCTGTGGAGCGCACACTGCGACAAATAAATCGATCACGGCGATCAAAAACTTTGGACTCCTGTGGCCAGTTCAACTCTATCTGAAGCGCTAGTTGGTTACCGCTGGCAACTGGTAGACAGCTTTTCGACGTTGGCACACTCGTTTTGTCAATATTCGTGCTCTTTGACATTATTATTCGCCGACGTTTAGTTTTGCTGCAGCATTTTCCTACATAACTATAGTTAATAACCTTCAAAAAGTGACCTGACTTTGCTCAATCATTTTTCCATGAAAGCCCCGTTTATAATTATTCCACTTCTGCTGTGGTCGTTTTGTCGTCTCGGCGTTGCTGGTTAGTTGTTTGTCTACAATTGACCGTCTCTTGCGCTCCTCGTGTTGCACGACCAGGACGTCAAAAATTTGACACGCCACTGTCATGGACAGATTTGCGCTCCGATTGCAATGCCGTGGCCGGACCGACCGCGACACTGTACCGATCAAACGCTTGTTGGACGTACAGGAGGGGCAGAAAGAATCTATGGGATGCGCAGGCGATCTGCACCGGCGGCTACACCGGGTTGAACGGACTTGGTAGATTGCCGGTGTTGCTGCCCGACACGGGCGGACCGCGCGACTGGATTCAGTACGCTTTGGTGGTAAAGCATTTTGATCGGCGTTGTTTTATTCATGGGCTTTGGCTGCTATTCACGAAATGGTAGCGTGGAGAGTTGAGTGGAAAGCTCAGTGGCATGTTGAGTGGAACGCACAATGAAAAAAGTTCGGTTGAAAACCAGTCCGATTGATAAAGTTCACTGAACTCTTCAAGTTCACTGGATTCAGTGGAATGGATACGGCAGCGTGAAACACTGCACGTTGTAGCGGCTGCGTGTGTTTTTGTGTGGGCAAAATCTGTTTGTGTGGTGACGAATAATACACGTTCGCGTGTGCTGTGGAAACCCAGTTTGGTTGGGTGTGTGACGTGTCCAATGTCTTTGCGTGCGAAAATTACACAAGCGATTCCGCCCAACTTTCCACTGGGACTTTCTGCTGAAATCAAGGAGTTCAGCGAACTTTATCATTCGCACTGGTTTTGCAACCGAACTTTTTTCACCGTGCATTCCACTGAACTTTTCGCTCAACTCTTCACTCAACCCTTTTGAATAGCGGACTTCTTGTTATAAGCACGTTTGATTTTCGCACGAGTCCTGTTCTAGCCGGCCACATCGAATGAAAGATTTTACTGGGCGAGCGCATATCAATGGCCTCTCGCTGCCAACAGCAAGAACGGATGGTCCTGGCGATCGCCTATAATTTGGCCGACTTGGAATCAATGTGTGATGCCAGCGACAACCGCTTGGGGCTGGAACGAACCGAATTCCGGAGCCCAATGCATAGTTGTAGCCTACAGGCAATACTACGATGTCGGTTGCGGCTTAAACACAGCGTTTGAGAAAGAAACAAACCCCCAAACCCCACCCCCCCCCCCCCCCACACCCCCCCCCACCCCCCCCCCCCCCCCCCCCCCCCCCGGCCCCCCGGCCCCCCCCCCCCCCCCCCCCCCCCCCCCCCCCCCCCCCCCCCCCCCCCCCCCCCGAATTAACACCGTCTGCGAATTTCGTCAGTGGTGGTTTATGCAGTTTCACTCTCGAGTCCAAGATGATTATTGGTCTGTTGTAGCCTGGTAATCATTTAGGTGTAAGCTGTGCGCAAAACCCGTGCCAACACGGTGGTACATGCATCAACGGCAATCCCAACTGCATCGATCTGTACTTGTGCGCATGTCCCATTGGTATTACGGGATCGAATTGTGAAAACGGTATTTTAGTTGAGTTCAATTCAGGCACCTTTTGCACAGCGAACGGTGAACATCTTAAGCTGCACTGTGCTCTTCCACCCACTTTAGACGCTTCTCACACATTGGCAGCGGTTTTGAACAGTTTACAACTGTTTCAAATCAACCACAAATCGATCAATTGCAATGCGTGCATGCCGATCAATGATTACAATGCACTATACCTTATGGCACCAAATTTTTGCACAAATCATGAGAGCTGATTTCGTTCATGTATGACGCACGGAGAGTATGCAGCGTGAACAATAAGTCAGGGTCACGCTAGGATCCAGGACAAGGAGTGTGGGACCATAGAACACTGGTTTCTCATGCCCCTATTATTACCTATTTGCTTTTTCCAGTTTCCTGATTCCCGATAGGTGTCCCCGTTGAGACTTTGCAAGTTGATTGATAATCTTTCTCAATCCAGCTTTCTTGAAAAATACTTTTTCTTCAACTTTTTTCAACCTCGTCAATTAGACGCGTACCCGCAGCCAATCAGAACTAAGGAAAAAGAAATTCAAAATTTAATATGCTTAATTATTGATGGTTACCGCAACCTTCTGATATTCACTCTACACACTTTTTCATTTGAGACGGTCCTATAATTGTTTAGCTCAAGCACCATTGGCCGATGTTTCTGTCAAAGCTAGTCTTATTGTACTATTTTTTCCAAAAGGCTCTTAATTGTTTCGGAGCAGAGGCCGCGTATGGTGCTTGGCGGGTTAGGGCGGCCTTACGTAAAACTAGAAAATAGGAAACAGGAAATCCTTCATGTACTAAAACTATTTTTTAGGAAATTTGAGACGGAACTAGGAAATAGGAAATATTTCCAATTTCCTAGTTTTTTTGCGAAACTAGAAAATAGGAAATGTTTGGCACAATCAGCAGAACCAAACAGCAACGAAGCGCAACAAAATGTTTTGATAGAGTTGCGTGCATATGCACAATGCTTGCTTGGCTGATAAATGTTCCGCCAGTTGTGTTAAACGTAGGCCTGTCTGTGCTGTCGGGATACGGTGACAAAATTTCCTATTTCCTATTTTCTAGTTTCGCAGAACAGTTAGCAAATAGGAAATATTTCCTACTTCCTAATTCCTACTTTTTTGAAACTAGGAAATAGGAAATACGAAATATTTCCTATTTTACGGAAAACCGCCCTAGCCTCTGCCTTGTCTTTTTGCTGGTTTTCTTTTGGAAAGTATCCTCAGTCGATCACAAAACGTGGAGAGTAAAACATTTGTGTGGCAAAGCAGTCGAAAAGATTTACCTGAACATAAACCCGAAGCTGTTTCTAAAAGTCTTTGGTGTCCTGATTCGAATCTTCGGGAGGCGGTGTCGGGCTTGTTTGCGCATCAGGGTAAGCAACATAAATAGCAAGGTGCCCCTGAACGGAAACAAGTGGACAAAACGATTGTTTCTGCTGACTCGATCACGCTCGTGTGCCAAGTTAAGAAAAAAATCACAGTGAATCTCGACCAGAAAAGGTTAAGTTGATCTAACAAAGGACCTATCTAAACATACGACTACATAGGCCTGGTATGGTGCTCTACTTGTCAGTTAAATGTTCTTTTGACCAGTATTTATTACTGGCATACGTACGTCAAGTTCGCAAGCTATTTTGATGCACTTTTGCGAACATCGATTGCGGTACAGGTGGTTTACAGCCATCAAAGCGCGCTCATGAAACGCTCATAACTTTTTACGCAGCTGGACACGCACTATTTGCAGTTTACCATAATCACCGCGTATTGCTCTATTAATTGCCCCGACTTATTGGCGCGCTGCTGTTTGATCACACGCACTCTCACAGCGCACACATTATGACATGAGCTTTGTTGTTACAACATGTTGGCACTGGTTACGGTGGCATCGTTTTAGGGCTTTTGGTGGCTGTGCGATTGTTTGTGTAGCCTCTGATTGATAGTGTTATTTTGCCACGGGCACCTGGCCCCACAATCTACAATAGTTGCGCGCTTTGCGCTTTGTCGCCACTGCGGCTTTCATCAGTTTTACTTCCGCGATACGGCTCAGCTAATATAATCTGAGCCGATAAGGAGCGAGAAAAGAAGTCGACTTGTTATTGGCTTTCGATATCTTTTTGCTTTCTGACCACCTTCTACGTGATGGATTTAATCATTCTGATTTTGTCCATTTCAACTTTGACATGCGTCTTTGGCGGTTGGTTATTTGTTGCAAGCTCTTTCCACAAACGGTCAGTTGGTGACGTGCACAATCTTTAAAATGCTTAGACCTGCGAACCGAATGTATTACGTCCAATCCATCAGCGGAAGGATCGACTTATTATGACGGCGCTTGTTTCACTTGGACCAGAGGCAGGGTGAAGTCGTGGGAGGCCCAGGCCATATGCAACGCCGGTTTCGCCGGATTCATTGCCGAGGGTCGTCTACCGGTGTTGCCGACTTGGGGACATCGCACTCAGCTGCATACACAAATAGTGGTAGGCTGCTGCCCATCTCGTGTGGAAAATAGCTGTGTTTACTTAAAGGCGCACCCGTTTTCACAGCGCCCATTTCTCATTTGTAGCCCGGCGGTGACAAGAGACGCAATTACTGGCTGGGGGCGCTGCAGGACCCATTTTGGCCAGGTGTTAGCACCACCTGGCACTGGAAACATGACAGTATTTTCGCGCCGTCGTCCTATTACTACGGGGCGTGGCCGTGGTCGTCGGTGTGGTGGGCGGCCGGCGAACCGGACGGCGACGGACCATGTGCCATCATTAGGAACAGACGATTTTACGACGAAAAATGCAATGACGACAAGGATGATACGTTCGGCAAGGATATCAACACCGTGTGCGAATTTCGTCAGTGCCTTTCTCTTTTGCGTCTTAACGGCCCTCCACAATTTTCGTTGAACTGCGCTGTGATGGTAGCCGCTAAGGTGCACTGTTGAACGGCTAATGAATCTTTACCCATTAAGCATGTTGTATAGGTTTGAACTGCACGAACAACGTCTGCCTCAACGGCGGCACCTGTTCTGACGTGCATGCATCGTACGATCGATTCTACACGTGTACCTGTCAAGGTGCAATTTCGGGCTTGAACTGCGAAAATGGTACGTCAGTCACGCAACACTAAACCTAAACGTGTGAAAAAATAAAGCCAACCAAACGAATATTCCACGTGGATGTAGAACTGAGCCTTCCTTGCACATGGCACATTGCTCTGCCGATGCTTCCGCACCCGCACTTCACACTGTCACTATATTTGTTACTTCAAGTTAATAATTTTTTTGGGTTTACCATCAAAATAAAACGTTCTTTAACTGCAACTTTACAGCATGCGCTGATCCCGCCGGAGCCAACCTGGATCTGTCGGCAACAGTTAAAACTGGTGCGGCACCGAACGGAATACTGCCGGTGACAACTGGACAAGCTCAGATTCAGTGTAACGCCAACCACGTGTTCAGCGATACGGGATTAGCTGCAAGCAAGACGGTGACATGCGTCGACATTGAAGTGTTCGATGGGTCAACACATTGCGTACCAAGTGAGTTGCTCCACAGATTTATAAATGATGACATTTGTAACCAATATCTCTTATTGTCACTGCTCCACAACAGTAACGAACAACCAACAATTTCTTCAGCATGCGAGCTTAGCCTAGCACTGACGGATGCAACAAGCAAGAATGTTACCTGCCAGAGTAAGTCAGTCTTCGGCAGTGGCGGAATGGCGAGGTACTAGCTATGTACTTCTAACGGTCTTCCAGGCAGTATGCAAGCTGACTGTGCTGCTGCCGGGGCGGTAGCCGGAGTTGTGAGCGTGTGGGTCAACAATAAATGCTTTGTTGGAAGATCCGAGAGCGTTGATCAACCAACTGCCGAGGCACGCTGCACAACTGGTTTCGGAGAATCGCTAGTAAACGGTCGATTGATACAGCTTCTATCGAGCTGGAGTATTCCTGAATGGAGCGCATTCATGGATCTGGTGCTTCCAGCACCCGGGGTGAGTGTTTTTAGGATATTGATGTCGTATTTTTTGGGGGTGTTGAAGAAGAAACCACATATGGTGTGCCTTTCTGTTCTATTACTTAGCTGGCACACGGTCATT
>JASAMV010005631.1:0-24879 GCA_030248065.1 Rhynchonema sp. JSB1_4
CGCCAAAACACTAACGGATAACTGTCGAATCCTGGTGGTTTTTAGTGCCAGCATCCAAGCATCCATCGCTTGCCTGCTATCGGCTGCGAGCATCAGCACCAGACGCGGCGTGATCAGCTGCAAAATGGAATTTAAATTTTACGAAAATCAAATATGCTAAACTCTATATGATTGTGATCACTACCTGAAAGCAGAAACTACTGGTCTTCGAATGGTACTCAGCCAGGCTGACGTCAGTTAGGTCAACTTCATTCAATACAGCGTCCTGAAAAGAGAGCATCACATTTTCCAAGTTTATATTTATTTGATTGTTTTCTCATTGATATAATATTCATCTGGAACTGGAACCGCTCAACGCATCGAACATGCCCTGGTCGTTCTCCAGTGAGACATCAATCCAATTCCTTTCTCACCTCAGGCGATGCCGCGTAGTACAGTTTGTTGCGTTTCAGCCAGAAATAACGTTTCTTCCAGCGCTGTAATAATTGGGTTTATTTGTCAAGCAATAGTAATAGTGAGGCAGAAGCTTCAGTATAATTCACGCTTGGAACCACGAAACTAAACCTCTGTTTCAGGCGAGACCGAGAGCCAATCTTCCATACTGAGCAAAGTACTTTTCACCTTGATGAATTAGAATCGGTTCATGATTGCAATTGAAAAGAATAGGTACGCTGGGAGCATCATGTCGAAACTTACTTATTACAAATCAAGTCGTACCACCCGGAATCAGTAAAACCACAGCTGTGCGATGACAGGGTAATCTAATCAACAAGGAAAATGACCACACTACGTGCCATAAATTCCGATAAAAAACAACAATCCAATCGAAAAACAGACACCTGAAACGAGCGCGGTTGTTTCCACAAATAGCCCTCCTTGGTCGTAATTTGATTCCTAACGGATCGGGATGTGCTCACTTTGCGTCGCAGCGCGGCCAACGAGGGTTGCCATTGACCTGATGAGCAGGATTGACCTGCGTGTTGGGAATGGATAATTATAATTATACAGTATGTTGTTTTTCCGTTATTGCTACAGGACAGAAAAGGGCAATCAGATGTTCGTAAACCGACACTGAGCATGTGATACAGCAAAAAACTTGACATATCAAAGGCCGGACTTGTTACTGCATTGTTGGAAAGGGTCAGCTGTTTGAACATTTCTTCGCTTCATCAGAAATACGATGAGATCAGGGGAGCCAGCTTGTTGCATCCCATAGATCGTACCATCCGCACTTACCAGAAGCCTGCGCGGTCGGCGCGAGTGTATGTCTTCCCCCAGCTGTGGTCAATGTCTTTCCCCTATTGTCAGACGTGCACCCGCCTTCCTCTACTATCACGTCAGAATCATCGTCATCCGAGCAGAAATCCTCCGCCAACAACGTTGCACTTGTGGGTGTGACCGGGGGAATCTGTGGGCACACGTCACCAGCCGTGCCGCTTAATGTCGGCGCAAGCAGGCGTTCCATCGGGGGAAGCTTGACCATCGGCCGACAACGCGTTTTAGAAGTGTCACTCATTGCGGAGTAGGGTTCCTGAAAGAGGGAAGAACGGTTACTTACTGCCTGATTTAAGCTTGGACTTGGTCATACTTTTGGGTCAGCATCTGTGCACAAACTTTATGGCAACCGCCAGCCTAAACCCGATAGTGACGAGCTAACCAACCTGGGAAAACAGATTAACTGAAGCGAGGGAAATGAATCCGGAACTAAGCCGAGCTGCTTATCAAACAAAAACATGAACTCATTTCCATTATGACAAGAGAAAAAACTCATTAACGTTGTGTATGAAAGAACCAAATTAATTGGGATGGCAGCCAAGATGACAGTTTTCAAAGGACTTCTCACGGGCATGATAGAGGCTGCCGATGGATGGTACGGCTTTCGAGGCGATGAGCTCAAGCAAGGGTCACATGAATAAGTCGCTCTTGTTGTTGACGACGGAATATGCTGTCAAATATGTGCTCGATATTGTAGCGGCAGGATGTTTATCACCACCACGAGATGAAGTCGGCAGCGGCACCTGCGACTGATTTGTTCCGCTTCGGCTTCAGGCTAAGAGGCGGAAACAGACAAAACAATTGGCGATTGAAGATTGTACCGCAACTTGCGACAAAATCCGCCAGTAAGCAAGCCCTACATTCGTAAACCTTATAGCTGAAAATCGCTTTGCCAAAAATTCCGAATGGCGTGTGTCTCTGGGACCAAGAGCGAAATGAACTACATAGTTGTGAATAAAATTGCGGGAAGACAGTGAACTCAATGTACGTTGAGAATAACAGCAAAAAAATTGGCAAACATATCACACGTAATCCGCAGCCGCAGCTGCATGTACATACATCCGGAAACGCCTACCGTTGGTGTGGTTAGGATTTGCATCACCGGTCGTATGGTCGCGCGCAAGCTATTATACCTGCATTACCAGCTTGGTGGTAAACACGTTATTAGTCAGCTCGTAAGTAATCCTGCGACGGGGCACCACCACCAAAGTATACCTGCGCAGACACTATGTGCTTTGATGGTAGTATGATGATGATGATATCACAAGCACACGCTTATTCGAGCATGCGTATTACTCATTCAAAGCTCCTAGCATACTGACAGTACACAACCGAGCACCAGACCTGTATGGAGGAGCCTGTAGCAAAAGTCGGCACGGGACCCGCCCTCCTCTTGAATCTGCTATGAACACATGAATGAAAAAAATTCATGCGTACATACCCTGTTGAAGATAGTTTGTTGTTTTTACGCCGCTGAAGCAGCGAGCACACAGGAACCTACTTTGTAAAAAGCCGATGGCCATGTTTCACCTATGACGTGTTTTCCAATCAAGCACGTGGCACGAATCTATAAATAAAGTCACAGACAACAAAAACATTGTTATGCATATTTTTAAAATTGCTGCGCGCTGACCTGCCGCTGGGAACCGATTGGATTTCAGTGCTGGAAAGAAATCGCACGATGCAAAATATTACTTTGAAGGTGACTAGCACAGCATGGCCTTACCGTGCATCTGTAGCACCATAAATTTGCAACACGAAATTGCAGCTCTCACAGCACCACAGTTGGGTATCTCACCCCCAACAGCCGTCTGTCCATGTGCTTGTCTTAGGCAGCCCAAAAGCTCATGTAAGTGATGGACTATGCCTAATCTGATCCTTGGGGCCAAATCAAGGCATCAACCGAAACGTTGCATAACGTAATCACTGGAACAGAAACGCAACGCTGAACTGAATTTGAAAAAAACAGGAACATCATATTCACCAACACAACCGCTGAAAAAAAACGCTCCCAAAACATCATCCTTCCTTCATACGTGAGAGACAAACGTTGAATACTACATAGCTGCGTATATTCGTTGCTGTCATAGTCACAACCTAGGCGTTTGTGAAGTTGCGTTCAACAAAAAGCAGAAGTTCTTACTTATACTTGTATTCAAAACAGCATCAGGTAGCTCTAGCCGGTTGGTACGACTAAGCTTTTATTGTATGAAATTCGGAACACACTGCGGGTTTTTCGTGCACACCACGCTGGCGCACTGGATGGCACCCAGAAACACACTTGGTTTGGTTGCACAAAGGAAGACACACGGTGCAGGTCTCAGCAAAAACCTCACACCACACACCAAAACCAGACACTAAACAATAACAAGAAGCAGATGTTGGCCCACATTTGGCCGTGAAGTTTTTTAACTACTTTGATTGTTGTGCAGGCTTTGAACCACATATGTGAATCATTAATTGATGCTCCTGGGCAGCACTGCTCCTGGGCCAAGGTTTGGGTTGTTGATCCATACCAAATGAGCTATGCATATACCAAAAGATGCACAACCATAGCAAATGCTACAAATTTTTTTCCAAAACGTTACTCTCGAGGACACAGTGGCTTGCAAAAGGACTGCTGGCTGAATGAAAGGAGTGCACTTGCTTTGCTGAGAGGCTAACCAAGAGGAAAGGCTGCCGAAGTATAAATGACATGAGTTTCTAATAACTCATCAGCCATCATAAGCAAATGGGTTGTTTGGCACAGGTCCAACTTGTCAGTGGCTGATACACCGAACTCTTCAAAGGGAATTGGACCCAACGTGCTAACGGTCCAAGTCCTCTCGTGGACAATCATGGTGAGCAATAATATCACGTTTCAAGAATCCAGCGAAATTGTGCGCAAACTATTATTATCATCAGTACGATTGAAATCAGCTGAGAGCTGAATGAGACGGATGCGACACTTTCGTCACATACCACATGTCCCAAATGCTACATATCCCAAAACTACATAATGCAAGAGACACTTGTCTGCTAAAACACAAGAAACAGGGTGCATTCACATACTTTAACATTAACTCAAATAATATCTGAAAACAGGCCTGGACAGAAAACTCATAACAGTAAGATAGCGTCTGCCTTTCGGATGGTGATGATATCCGGTTACCTTTCGAGAAAGTGAGGTAGACATACTGAGTTACAGCAGGTGGTCCAAAAAGCAACGAATTCTTGTTCCTGTCGGGGTACCAAGACAGGAGCCAGTGGGTATAACAGTGTTCCAAACAAAGGTGCCACCGAACGGTGGTGCCATGAAACAAAAACGCATCCAGCAAGAGCCAGACGGACACCTTGATGAACACAACCGAAACACCTCATTACTCTTGGAAGAGCATCCTCGGCGTTCCGTTCCTTGCAGATTTACATAGTCGAAATTTAAAAAATGGGTGCAACACGCTTGGTGGTCAGTGACTGAAACCAAGCTTACAGCTGAAAAAATGCAAACAAATGAATCTAGCAGAACCTAGCGCACAAAAGTGGTAGCTGGGCGGTGATCAAAGTGAAAAAGAGTGTTGGTAATCAGAGCCCGTTTCTCGCACTCATTTATCTCCGGCTTTCGACTTGTGTTGAGTGGACTCCGACTGAGCCCACTTCCGGCAGTTATTGGCGTTTTCTTTTTGACACAGAAACAAAAAAGCTCTTACGGTAGGACGTATTCTTTACTCCCAAAACGTTACAAAAAGTTCAACTTCATTCTTCAAAACACAAGTTTGTATCGGTACTTCCAAAGTTAAACTGAACACGATTAAAAACTGTTGACGTCAGAAGCCCAAGGGCCATAATTTTTTATCCCAGATAATGGCTTGAAACAGGAAACAGTCGGCGGCATCACTGTCCGTCCGGCTTGTAAGTGAAAATGAGCCAAGATACATACAAGTTTCTCGACTAAGATACTTAATTGCTAGGAACCATTTCCAATACGCTGAATGAACAGAATGAGACGTGCTGAAAGCAAGCTGAAGGCGAAGAAGAAAAACTTGTCGATCTCTAAATGAAGGACTACCAACCAGCGGGCAACCATAAACACAATGATGAATGTTCACACGTACAGTATTAGCAAAGATGGACATTTTTAACGAAATGAGCTGGCTACTTTGTGCAGCTTCAGATTTGCATTCAGCAGAAAAGCCACGAGTGCATTTGGCAGGCGATAGCAAAACAGTGCTCAAAATAATGACCAGGTCTTCGCCTACTATATGGGGTTCACAAAACGGCACAATTCTCAGCCGACGACGGTAGATAAGTGTACGTTTTTGATTGAATAGCGCCTGGTAAAGAGCACAGAAATAGTTGGACGCCTGATTTAGCAAGGGAAATGTTTCATCTATTCGGCTAGGCTCAACACCAACAGTTCAGAATTCTTCACCTGACAAGAAGGCAGACATCAATATGGTCCGGTCAGCTGTCAGACAGTCCCGTAAAATACAACAATGTTGAAAACACCGGTGAGCGAGCAAGACACATCGCAGCAGCCTTCTAGACAGACGAAGACACAACTGTGACTGTCGCGGGGTTTGTGTAAAGAGACTGCTGGTTGGGTTGTGCATACGTGCAGTGGCTTGTTTGTGAGAACAGAACAGGGCAAATCAATGCGTTTCGTTTGAACAGCTGATCCTTGTAGTAATGTCTAATCGCTGGTTCTTACATTGTATTTGCTTGCTATTGGTGAACAAACATCAGCAGTTCTCTTTCCTGCAAGCAACAATGCCTTCTGCACGTCCAGGAAACATTATTTCACACAAGGCTGGCAGTTTTTCGGTGTACTATTCCAACTGAGAAAAATAGCTCTGACACAGGCTTGCAAAGTTCGTTGTAACTTGGGGTTGCGTGGTTGTGCTTGCAAAATCAGACAAGGGAAGAGGCTGGCGCGGAAATGTGTGACATTGTCCGCTCAAAATTCATAAACCTGAAAACAGAGCTTCAAGACGAGATTTAAAAACAGACCTGGGGGCAAGCCTCCTGTTTTGAGAAAGCCAGCGAAAAAAACCATAAGCTGCTAATCAAGCGGCACACCAAGTCTGTCGACCAACACCCACGCGGCGGGTTTGGATGATTGAACATTTTAATTATAAATGAATCTTGCGTCGCGAATGAATGTCTCCACCACTGCTGGCAGACAATAAGCCAGAGACTGACGGGAATGTGATGAAATACCGCACCTGCTGGAAGTCAAATTACGAAACAACAAGCCATGACAATTCCCATGGGTCACAAATATATTTCGCAAAAACATGAACAGCTTGAACAAACAAATCTCTCACCTCATGTTTGATTGTCCAATCTCTTTTGCTCATCATAAGACAACATAGTGACTTCATTTCGAGCTTCTCGGGCCGGTCCAGGCCCCTGAAACAGAAAGGGATGATACACATGACAACAGCATAAAATGAAAGTTGGCTTAGTTTCTCGTAAAAAGCAGAGGCACAGAAAACGGCACACGCTAAAACATCTCCATCACAAGGAAACATGCAACGGGCAATGCACGCAGCGGTTTCACGGAACCGAAAGGACACACAAACATAGATAGATTTTGAAAAATATCTGGATTTTCATTTTTATTTGCTTTCCACATCAACTATGAAAAAGACAATAACAAAAGCCCAGCAACAATGAAGTGTACTGGAATGTAACGTGGTCGTAGTGGGTAACTAACGCTAGTGAAATGACTGGAAACAGACAAAGACAGCTCAATACAAAACTATGCACAATATAAGAGGATGAATCATTTTTTGGCGAAACGACGCACACATCGCAGTCGTGTGACGTCATGCACATCAAGTGAGGTCACTCTCAGCCGTGCCGGCCGTGATCATTCGTTGACACCATCGTGACTCATCAAGTGCGTTCATCCAATCCTCGCTGCGTTGCATGAATTCGTAATTGGCTTGCTCAACTGTATCGAACTCATCGTCGTACAATTCGGGTAGTGTTTCGGGATCGACAGGAGCCTGCAAATGAATTCGGTGCTGGCGCACTCTGGAACACAATAAAAGATGTTCCTGGCGAATGGAAAAAGCGCAAACATTTCCAGGAAAAAACGTTTTTTTCGTATTTTTTCAGTGAAAATATATTTTTCCGAAAATTTTTTTGGCGAATTCTGATTTTTCCTGAAAAAGCGCCCAAGGTGCATGCAAATTACTGAAAACGCCTGTTTTCTTGTGTTTTACATATTTTTATGACATTAAATCAGACTTTCCTGCTATAATTAGCCGTTTTTAGTGCATAATTTGACAAATCTAAACGAACGCTTGTCAAATTTTGGCCCGGAAAAATACCTGTAAAAATAGGGAAAAATTTCCGAAAAGTTTTTTCCAGTAAAATATTTTTCCGGAGCAATAGTAACTATACTGTGTAGGTTGCGGTAACCGTAGCCGCCGGTAGGCATGACCACATGAATTACTGTTCAGTACGTTAACCTGGACTACGTGTTATGTGCTGAGGCAGTAACCTCAATGATCCCTAATTTGACAATGTCATTCACTGACCGCCGGTTGTTGCGGTGTTGAAGTGACAATTGGTGCGGGATCGGGCTGGCTGGGCGCTTGTGACTCCCTGAATCGATAGTCCTCGAGTTTGTAGTCCGGCTGCGGTTGTGAGATGGGTTGTATTTGTGGTTGTGGTTGCATCTGCATCGGTTGCTGCATCATTGGCTGTTGCACAACGTAGGTCATAGGGCCCGGACCGCCCATCATTTGCGGTGGACCGCCGCCTGACAGAAAATAATAATAACGTAGCTCAGAATAAAGTGTGTGCATACTGTAGGCATGGGCATAAATTTAGAAAGTGTTCACAGTGGCATGGCTCAACCAGATTTTTGGCACACCATGGGCACTTGACAGACAGTAGCGCATCGAGCTTTGGCCAAGGGAGGGGCCAAATTCAAAACAATGCTTTTATCTAGTGCTTATCCCATTTTGGAAAAGTCGCTTTCGTCTTATTTAGTGCTTGTTTAGAATTTGAAGATTTATGTCACGCAAAATGTGACAGTGTCGCAGATCCAGCCCTTGGCCAAGGGAGGGGCCAAATCCAAAAAGTCATTTTTATCTAGTTCTTGCTCCATTTTTTGAAAAGTCATTTTTATCTAGTGTTTGTTTGGAGTTTCGCGCCTTTTTGAACCAAATGTTATACAAATTTGAAAATGCGCGCGACGCTAGCACTTTTCACGCGCGTGAAGGCTAAATTTCATTGAAAATGGGTATATCCGACGCACGAAGCGCGGGATTTTTGGAGTTATAAAGTGTATAAGAGTGAAATCCTGCGATTTAAGGGGTCCTTTTTTCTTCTTCCTTCCAAAACGGGGCTCCCGCCCTACAGGGGCCAAAATGGACCAAAGGGGGCATGGCCCCTGTGTCCCCCCTGGATCCGCCCTAGAAGTAGTGTGACCATAAGCGCTAAATTTTGGCATCTTGCATGCGCGATCGCTGAATTGAATTCATGACTTGTTCACCCCAGTCATCAAAACGAACGAATCACCCCCATGACGGCACGCAAACACTAAACATCGAAAACTGGTGATGTTTCAAACGAGAATGACACGCATTCTTCTCTACAAGCAAGTCGCTCCTGACACATATTACCGCTGAAACAAAACAGAACACGCCAAACCAACCCATCATCGGTCCAGGTCCGTGCATGGAGCCCGGCGGTCCGGCCGGTTGCTGAAAGTCATACATTTGCCATTGGCCGCTGTTGTAGAACTCCTGGTATTGCGGGTAGTAGGAGATCGGGTCGTACTTGGAGCTGCTGTGACGCGCTGCTGCACCGCCTGAAAAAGCGCGAGATAACAATTATGTCATGAAGAATTATGTTCCACGCCACGTATATTTTAAATGAATTGTACCTCACATGCATTAAAAAGGAAGCTCGTGTTCATGTCAAAACGATAGGGGCTTGACAACGAAAAACACAAAGTATCTTTGTTCGACAAAAACGTTGTTGCTTCACACAGGAATGCCTTTGCTTCGTCTGGAGTCAGCAATCAATTGGTGGCAATTTTTTGTTACGGGAGGATTTAGTTTGAATGCGGAAGCCGGAAATATTTCCGGATTCCGGATAAATTTTTATTTTTGCGTTTTGCGAAAATATTTCCGGATTCCGGAACACGAGAGTGACGCTTACCAGATTTCACTTCCTGTGTTCTCATAGTGCAAAACATTCCTGTGTTCCGCATTTTTCAAAATTTATGCATCATCCGGCATCCGGAAATATTTCCCGAAAACGCATTCGGTACTCCGCATCCGGAAATAGATAGTAAGATTTTTTTCGAATTTCACAAACCACGTGGTGCTCGAAATTTGGGCGGCGCCAGTTTGAGATAGAGCGGTTTTCCATCGACCACATATTTGTTCATTTCAACCAGCGCACGTTGCTGATCGGTTTGGTCAGCGAAACGCACGAATCCGGCACCTTCAAACATTCAGCTGCATAATTGTTCAGTTTTCGCCATGAATTATGACAAAGACCATCAAACCAACCCCGAGACGAGCCGTCCGGATTGCGATATACCTTGGCGCCGCGACAGGATCGATATTTTTCACCAAATACCTAAAAAATGGCAGCAAGCCCACAGATGAAATCTGGAGAATAAAATAAACTGAAAAATACAAGAACAACGAACGAGAAACAATCCAGCATCGTCCATGTCATCAGGCACATTGTTGACAAACAGATTGTATTCGGTGTAGGGGGAATTTGGACTGTTCGCAAACGATAGATTGAAGGTGACGGGAGGCTTGCTGCTTGGTACAACCTGCACAGTGGGTGTTAGTAGGGCATCTCTAATGTAATGGTGGGTGAGACTCAGGCTTACGCCGATGTCCAGAAGCTCTTATGCCTACACTTCGGTCTAAACGCAAGCTTACGCCAAGCTCAAGCAACAACTTGCGACCGACGAGTCATAGGAAAGGGCAATTATATTTTTTTCTGAGATTGTGAAGACACAGTTTACGTTACGACCTGCTTTACAGGGCCATTCAATATGAGAACCGGTGCTCGGAAGATTGTTCATTACATTAGAACAGAAAATCGCAAGTCCACTCCTATTCATATCGCGAGGGTAGACTGTGAATTGTACAAAAACACCGACGATTGAGCAAAAAAATAAAAAAAACACATTGACCCAACCTTTCCATTGATATTCAACATAGACCGCCTGGCCGCGTCCC
Source organism: Rhynchonema sp. JSB1_4 (assembly GCA_030248065.1). NCBI lineage: Eukaryota > Metazoa > Nematoda > Chromadorea > Monhysterida > Xyalidae > Rhynchonema > Rhynchonema sp. JSB1_4. The sequence goes on from JASAMV010005631.1 coordinate 10,482, forward strand.
CATCATCCAGTTCTAAGAAACAATACCCGGCCTCACGCCCGCTGTACTTGTCGAACACTACTTTCACTGTCTTTACTGACTCGCCCATTTTGCGGAATGCCTGCAACAATGAGATTTACGTTGATATCGCATTATCAGTGGGGTTGGGGGCATTTATTCTGTTGCCCTCTTGTTGTTCATTTCGATTGTACCAACTACTGATTGTTGACAAAAGCAGAGGTCGTTCAGGTAGCCTGGAGAAACATGAGGTCTTAGCCTGAGCCTGTTGGAAAGCACGCACAGACTCAGGCTAAGAACATCGAAAACGACCTCATGTTTCTCCAAGTGCAACGAAAAATTTCTACAAGTGCACTCGCTGCAAATGAACAACCTCGCAGCGCATGTACATGCAAGTAGAAATGCTGACTGATCCCAGTTTGCCCTATCTATTCAGTGCGTGTTTCACCTGATGCGTAAAGGTATAGATTCCCAACATGTAGCAATTTGATCGGGTCCCGTATCATACCGACATGGAGCGAGGTTCCACTGTATGCGGAATTGGTGCACCGTCATTGTCATTGTGTGCAAATATATACCACCCATTTGCTCCATAATCAATCTCAAGTGGTGAAACCAAACTTAACACCGACCTCGGATATAAAATCGGCATCCATGTACGACTCCAAATCGCCCATCCATAGCATACGATCTTCGTCATTCATTTTCAGGTATAAATAAACTGAATTATTACTTCGAGAACTCAGTGAATTTTTTGGCAACAAACGTCAATTCCGTGATTAATTTCAAAGTGGTAACCGGCTCACGGTGAGCGGCGGTGGCCAAAAACCCCATCAGTTGGTAAAACAGATTTTTTCATTGCCGAACCTGTATATTTTATCCAAAGACACGTAAACATACGCACATGTGCATGAGGCATGTAACATATTCTGAATTAATAATATGAAAAACAGACAACAGAAAATGACAAAAGCACAAAATATGCTAAGCTTTTAAATTTGTGATAGTAATCATTAATAATAATACAGTAACGGAACTAGGCGCGTCCAGAAAAAATACAGAACTAAATTTTATTTTTAAGATGACCGAACGATTGGTTTTCAATTCAAGCGACAAAATAATATTTATAATAGTTTTTAAAGCGACGCGGTCAAATTACGTCGAAATATAACATAATGCAGAATCAAATCTCGCCCACGGAAATGTGCACGGCATTATAAATCAAGCATAATTACTATATTAGTTCCTGGATCTACCATTTTGCAACCGGTCTCATTACAATTCTAACTGTTGTGCAGCTAGCTGTGAACATAAACTTCCCCAAACGCGATGAAGCGAACAACAAGAAACAATACAATGAAAACATGCATGAGATAGCCAATAAGCTATGAAGGACACAATACAGGGCATGAAATAGCAATTGTGCACGTTTTGTCAGTCCCTCGTTTGCGAGGAGAAGCAGAGAGAGGGTAGAAAACCAAATAATGTTCGTTGGTTACGTGCCGGTAAATAGAGCGTGTGCACGTTATGGAGCCAAGAAGCCGTTAGCTGGCTGAATACAGAAACAGCGAGAGAGGGCAAGGGTAATTTCCGTCACTGCGTCTTGGACAGGATGTGCAGCTCACTCAGTTCAACAATTGCAATAAACAGGCCAACGCAGCTGGAGCTCATGACGTGACGTCAGAACAACAGACAGGTTTCGCAGGGAAAGTGGGAAATTTAGAAAGTTAGAACTGTTGCTTTTAAGTTCGGGATGATGTTGTAGGAAACAATTACATTATATTCCAACAACAAATAATGCAGAATTTATGCCTTGTGCCTGATTCGTAATGCGAAAACACAGTGCTTCGCCTCAGACCAGAATTGATCTGAAAGTTGTAAGACAGGTTCTCTGCGATCTTGACCTACAAGCTGCAGATCACTACCGGTCTGAGGCGAAGCACTGCGTTTCGCGGTTTACGACACAGGCGACGCGGGCCTAAATTCTGAATTAATTGTTGTTCGACTATACAACATTAGGAAGCATTATACTGCAGGTTAACTAACACCACAATATGCATGAGAAGCATTTGTGAGCCAAAATTCGCACGCACAAACCAAGAAGAACAAAAAGCATTTGTAGACCAACGAACTGATGCGCCGTATTATACAACGCGACAGGTATGTTTACAGAACGGTAGATGTTTCATATAATGGACAAAAGCCTGATTTCGCGTTACGTAACAAACCAGTGCGACCTAATGTAGGCAATCCAATAGAACCAACCAACGATCAAAGCAGTTGTCATGCAAAGTTATAAAAGTAAAAGCGAGCAAATTAGGTAACAAAAAAACGGACATATTTCCATGGACGAAAAACACCACACAGACACACAAATAGGGAGACAAGGAAAAGCCACCACGCACACACACGAAGCACGCTTACGGAATTTGGTCGACCGCAAAAACAATAATGATATTTTTATAGAAAATGAGAAACAATAAACAGCAGATATTTTTATAATCGTTGGTTCTTTCTAGCGAGAAAACGGGAGGAAAGATAGGCCAACCTAATGGTCGCATCAGCAGTCAAAGCACGGAGTTCAGGGAAACGAAAAACGCTTTCAAATTAGACTTCAAGTTACAAAAAAAAACAACTGACTATCTCATAAAATAATCGCGCAAAGCCCAGACAATTTTTAACTGACGAAAAGGGTAAAAAAGTAACACAGACTGGCACAATTAACGTGACAACAAAAAAAACAATGCAGTTGTTGTGCTGTGCAATAAAATGTAACGCATGTATATCGTGTCTTGAGTTAACAAATGAATAAAATCAATACAAAATGGAAACATTTAATCTAATATGTAATAGCAATAGTTTATGGAATCTAGTGTATGTAATGTAGCCAGTGCACATCCTGTGGGTGTTGTTGTCGTTGTCCATTAGTCGAAACATAACCTGCAAAAAAAGAGAAACACGTAAAAAATTTTTAACAATTTCCCCCTTGTTTCTGATCTTGTCATACTTTTCTAATGTAACCGATCCCTAAAATCCCACACACACAACAACAACACCACGATTGTTTTCATACCACGTGCTTTGGGACCAAGTTGTAAACAGGGAGGCAACGCATAGCTTTTTAGCTGCAGCAGAATGACAGCAAGGAGCAACGAGGCAAAGAAACCAGTTCAGAAGAACACGGCTGCATTTTCCTGTCCTGAACCAGTTCAAAGTCAAAACTGTGTGTGTGTGACTTTAGCAAAATGAAACGCTGCACTCTTTCGGTCTGTGCCAAAAAACTAACGCCCAAAACGCAAATGTTTTTGACAGATCTCTCCTGTTCTCTGCAGTCACGTTTTCTTTAGAATGGGATTAGGTCTGGACTGTGTGACAAATACTTCCCATCCAATCACCAAGAAACTCTGCATCTCACAGTTCACGCAGACAAACTACTTTGCAGCCTACCAAGCAGTAGCCCACACGTAAGTCATAAACATTGTACAAACCCCTCCGAAACCCGGCACCAAAGCTATCAACAATGTTTGTGTTTCTTTTCAACGAGTTTTTGCCACGGGAAATTGTTCCTCTTCTCCTGGATGGGTACCTTTATGCGCTTCGTGATGAAAGATCACATTTCATTTTTTCAGATGAGAAAGTGCCAGGGTCCAAATCAACAATTTGAATTTTTGCTCACTTTGAACGTCAGCCCGACAAAGAGACCCTTGGAGTTTTGCCAGGCATTACTCTTGACTCAACTCTTGTTGTTTCACTGAGTTGCCAACAACAAGTCTCACTGTGCAAGCTTCACTCCACCTACCTGTAAGCATATAAAAACTTATCACAACCACCCAATCAGTCAGCTGAGTTCTCATTTTTTGCCTGCGTAGCTTAGCTTCTTTCTTTTGATTTTGAAAACGCACCCGGGTGCAGATGTGGCACAAAGTCCAGAACAGCTGCAACCGACTGGTATCCGTGAACAAACAAAAACGTTGAAAAAAGTCATATAAAAAACGTCACAACACCCAATCACCTCGCACGCAACACCACCAATGTGCGTCCGGCCACCCCAGTTGAGTAAGACCGTCTGCCTTCATTTACCCGATGCGAAATGTCACGCGACAAAACAAGGCTGTGTGCCCCAATCACATCTGCTACTCATACACTTCTCCTCATAACTAAAACCACCGTTCGAATAAATATCAATTTTCAAAAGTGGAAAATATCATACGAATTGAATATCATTCAGTCAGTCAGTCCACGTCCAGCGCATCTTTTTGTGCTCTTTTTTTATAAGTCAGGACAACCCCATAACTGTTGTGGCATGATGTACCTCACTGCTCACACAGACAGATGACACATTTCTGGCAAGATTACAGTTGCAACTGTTAGCACTTTGTGCCAATGCAAAAACACATCAAAGCCGAAAATGTCGCCGAGCCTTTACGTTACTTCCTGGTGCGCTTCCATGTCACTTGCAAGTACAGTGACGGTTGAATGAATGTATGTGGTGCGCCTCAGTGCAACACAAATAATACCGGGTTCTGGATGCTCTACGAGAAAACGTGCCCTGTCATAAATTTATGCCCAACAACAACAGCGTTGCAGGCGTTAGGCCAAGGCGGGAATGAATGTTTAATTACGCAAAGACGCAGCACACATGGATAAGCCAAGCTGCCCCCACATGTCGCACAAGTGTGACCAATTAGATAATGAGTAATCGCTTGCAGCTCTCAGTGATGTAGTTGGGGTCGTCCAGTGGTGGATATATTACTCCCAGCTAAGCTAGCTCGAGCTACCAAATCCCATAACTACAAAATTTGCTAGGCAGCTAGCTCGAGGAAGCCTGACCCCTGGCTAGCTAGCTCGTACTAAGTGACCAACTTCATCATTGGGCTGCTGATAAGTTTTTCATGCGCTCGTTCGTTATATTCTGGCAGCTCGCTAGGACTTGATCCAGACAATAATAATGATAATAATTATCCCGGTTCGGTTCAGAAAAGCAAAACAAAAATAAACGCAAGACAGCAGGAAAAATCAAAACCCCCAAATCTTCCCAGTTTCCAGCACAATATCAACCAAATCATTTTCAATCCCCACGCCAAATATTTCATGTAACGCAGATTATATGAAAGAAAATTGGGATAGAGAGCGAGCCCAGATCCGTCGACAGGCTGTTGATATCAATCAAATCACACACGCGTTTTTCGGGTCATGGTTGCTGCCGGCACATACACGAGTGCTGCGCGTCTGTCAGCAGGAAATTACGTTGAGCGCTCTCTCATACACACACTCACACATAGGCAGACACAACGAGACTGTACAAAACGTGCGCATTTGATAAACGCATAAACGTGTAATTTTATTGCTGTTGTGTTGTGCATTCAAAAGGCACCTTGTGCTTCTGGTTGATTCGGCACAGGATAAAATCAAAATTGTCAAAGATGGGCAAAATAAGTATTGCTTCGGCCAAGAAACCAAAGAAAACCCACTTGCAAACCAGATTAATCCTCAGCAATTTACATCAGTCGACAGTCTTTGTTTTTGCCGTTGCTGACGAGTTTCTTCAATTCACCGGACGGTTTATACTTTTCCAGATAATTGAGCTGCTTCTGGTTGAGCGCGCCTCGTCTTTGCCTGAGAAATATAGTGTGTTTATTTAGATTTTATACTATTTCCAAAGCTATTTAGAAATAAAAACAACTCAAAGAAAACCAAGCGCACTTTCTGATGGTCTCGACGGCATCTTCATATTTCATACCCGCTTCCATTAAAGCGAGTGCGACGAGTACTGGGGCTCTGGAATAGCAATATATCGAAAGAAACGCAATTAAAAGAAAATGAATACTGATGAGTGGAAAGCAAGCTACCTGCCGAGACCAGCAACGCAGTGCACAGCGATACAATCACCGGGCGCAGACTTGAATTTGTCTTTGGCCAACGCCAGCCATTTCTCGCGGATTTCTGATGGCGGAGGACTGCCGTCATCAAATTCCCAATCCTATGTGTTGTGAACTGCTTTATGGTTTTATACACAAAAACATTACACGTGATAGACAAAAATAATAATAACTTACCATCACTTTGATGCCGCAGTTCTCGAGCGGCGCCGTGTTGTAAGTCGGTTCGCACACACGGACAACCGCTGATACGTTGTGTTTGTTAAGCTCCTGCAAAACGAAATTATCGTCACAATTTAAATTCATAGACGAAAAAAGTTACAAAAATCTAACATCAATAAACTGATTGATGGTGAGATCAGACGGCCGATCAGTAATCAGAAACTTCATCGGCCCATATTCGATCTCGGATGGTTGCGGTTTGAAATAGTGATTGCCACCAGCGGAGGGCACACGTTGAGCGGACGCCGCCGAGCCAGCGCGACTGTTGGATCCCATATTTGATGACGAGTTGAGTTTATGTTATTGTTGACGACACAATCACGAAATTACAAACGACGAATAGTTGAATGGACGTGTGGTTGAAAATGAGTTGATGGGGAATAAGGTTGTTTGGGTTGGTTGAGCACTCAGATGCACAGTTGATGTTGATGATACAGTGTAGACTGAACGGATGAAATAATAAGAATTCAAGTTGTTTTCTCTTTCGTTTCGTTGAGCGACGCAGCAAAACAGTGTTGTGATAGGCAGATTGATAGACACGATCGAGCGGCAATCCAATGCGAATTATAAGCACAAAGTTGACAAATTATTATTGAGTCGCTCTTTGGTGCCGTTCACGAGTCACACTGCGATCACACCGAAATGTCCAACGTGTTGCGCGACACAGAATTCACCACCGAACCTGAAACGATAAAACACTCACGAATAAACGCGGTTATAAGTGCGTGGAAATACGCAAATATTGGAGAAAACGACAAAATTATAACAGTAAAACACGACAACCTTTCAATCATACCTGCTTAGTGTGTACACACCCTTGCACATAACACAGCGAATAACAGGGCGCTCAATTGCTGCCTGGCGTCTCCAAGCCTGAAATTCTTTACGTAATGTTGGTTTGCCAGTTGTCACTGGTTTGGATGGAGGAGAGGGCCCACCCCCAGGTACAGTAGGTATCTTACCGCCCCTGCCCTGGTTACGGTATGCATGTTACCGCCCCACCAAAATTGTCACCCAAGACAGCCATTTGTGGCTTAAAATGGCGTAAAATCCGTGTACCTGACCACAAATAGGCGAAAAATCGCGCGCTGCGCGCGAAACTCGTGTTTTAGAGCATATTCATCCAAATTTCGACATTAAGTTTTTTGGTTTCTGGATGACCCCCCTTTGTGGTATCACCCACTAACTCGGCTTTCGCAGTAGGTAGGTTGCCGCTCCGCTGAAAAAAGAACCGAAAAACCCGTTGTGGACAAAACTCAGCAGCTGAGATCAACACTGTCAAAAATCGCCAAAATGCCCTTTTTATGAGGCCTTTTCCCCAAAAAAGGGCAAAAACGGTCACATTCTCCACCCAAAAATTTATTCTTATATGTGGGTCTTCCCCCAGGATGGTACACAATCTCCATCGGTGATAAAAGTGGAGGGTTAGCTGTCTCTCCCTTCGGGGACCAGGAACTACACTGCTCGTAACCTGGTACATACCATGCACGACATACCTACACATGTATTGGTAACACCTCACACTTAACATGATCAATAACATCGACAAAAATACGGACATCGCGCGCCAGCGCAGATTTTTTAAAAAACACCGGAAATCAACGAATGATTGCAATTTGACCTTCCTGGTTGCAGCAAAAAATTTTTTTTTGCTGCAGCTGTGTCGCAGCTGAACATTCTTCAGCTGCAGCAACCGGCGTTGAACTATTGCCGGGCTGCACCTGCTCCCTGCTCGTGTCTGGCTACAGATCTGGAATCGACTCCGGCCATGGCCACTCAGAGAGCCCAAACACTACGAAAAGAAAAAGGAAAGCGAATTAATGCACCAACCTTGTCAACTGAGCTCATTAGCAGTGCAACTGAGCGGACACGATCGCGGTTCAACAACAGAATTAGAACAAGTCGATGAAGTAATCCGGTTTGCCACGAGGGGCACTTTGCGCAACGCTTCTCGGACCTCCAGCAACAATGGTTTGAAATGTTGATTTCCTGAAATTTTTTTGAAAAACGTTCCTTTACGAACGAGGTGACGGACATCCATGTTTCCCATTGCCAGTTTTCTTCCGCTCCGATACAAACCCAAATAAAGCAGAAATGTAACTGACGACCTTTTCAAGGAAAACAATGTATTTTCAACCAGTGGTGTATAGCTACGCTACCCTTACCCAGGCGGGGCGGAAACCTACTGTACCACCAAAAATGTGGGACGGCAACCTACCTACTGTACCGGCCGGTCTAGGATTTTTTAGGTCGAAATTTTGAAGAAAATGTGCTCTAAAACGCTAATTTCGCGCGTAGCGCGCGATTTATCGCCTATTTGGAGTGAAAAGTACCGATTTTATAGTACCGATTTTATATACCATTTTGAGCCAAAAATCGCAACTTACTGTACTAGCCGCCGGGCGGCGACCTACCTAGTGTACCAGGATGGAGCGTCAACCTACCTACCTACTGTACCTAGGGGGGACCCCCACCCCCGTGCAACACCGTTGTTTTCAACCAAAAAAATGAGTTAAGAAAAATCGCAAAAATTATGACAAAAATTGGGTTAAAATCTGAGCCAAAAATTCGGGCCGGGCCGGGCCGGAGATTTGGGGGTTCGGGCCGGGCCGGGCCGGAGATTTGGGGGCTCGGGCCGGCCAAACCCGGCCCAATTGCGACCGCTGGCCGAAATTTTGATGAAAATGTACTCTAAAACGCTAATTTCGCGCGTAGCGCGCGATTTTTTCGCCTATTTGGAGTGAAAAATACCAATTTTATACCATTGTGAGCCAAGAATAGCAACTTACTGTACCAGCCGCCGGGCGGCGACCTACCTACTGTACCAGGATGGAGCGTCAACCTACCTACCTACTGTACCTTGGGGGCCCCTACCGTGTTCCCTAAAATAGAGCCCCCCCCAAAAGTACAGCCCCCCTAAAAGGGGTCAGTGCAGAGGTCGCAATCGGGCCGGGTTTGGCCGGCCCGGCCCGAGCCCCCAAATCTCCGGCCCGGCCCGACCCGTACCCCCAAATCTCCGGCCCGGCCCGAACCCCCAAATCTCCGGCCCGGCCCGGCCCGAATTTTTGGCTCAGATTTTAACCCAATTTTTGTCATAATTTTTGCGATTTTTGAATCTATTTTTTTGGTTGAAAATTCATTGTTTTCCATGAAAAAGTCGCCAGATAGACAATACCAATGGTGTGGCTGGGGGGTGGCGGGTGGGGGTCCCCCTAGGTACAGTAGGTAGGTCGCCGCCCCCCGGATTGGTTGCTATTTTTGGCTCAAAATGGTATGAAATCGATATTTTTCACTCCAAATAATCGAAAAATCGCGCGCTGCGCGCGAAATGAGGGTTTTAGAGTCATTTTCATCTAAATTTAGACAAAAAAATTTTGTTCCCCTCCCCCCCCCCCAAGCTCGGCCGGTACAGTAGGTAGGTTGATTGCAGGCCTTTCTGGTGGTACAGTAGGTTGATTGCACGCCTAGGTAGCCACACCACTGGACAATACTGATCACTTACTTGCTGAATCTGTCAGAAATTTTAGCATTTTTGACAAAAAAAAACCTACTTTTTCAGTAAAATAAGTCACTTCAGATCAGAAGCTTCGGGCCGGGGTATACTTGCGTATTTTTCCGCAAAATATATTTTTGGAAAAAAACCGTTTTTTTTCCGAAAAAAACCGTTTTTTTCCAAATATTTTTCCAGTACTTAAGGATACCCATGGTCCAAAAACCCCTATTTTGGAGAAAATTTTGTCTGGAAATGGCCTGAAACAGGCTAAAAATGCACCTGGAGATTAAAAAGTGCTCATTTTGAACTGTTTAGCACCGATTTACATTGGTTTTGACAACATCCTTTCGCAACCTTTGAAAATATTTCGGAAATTTTTGGAAAAAAAACGGTTTTTTTTCCAAAAGGCCCTGGAAAAACCGGAAAAAAAAAACGTATTTTCCGGCCGAAAAAAAATTTTCTTTGAAAAAAAAAGTTTCCCCCCCCTCCCCCCCAGCCAAAAGCCCAAAAACGCGGCCAGGCCCGACCTCTGGGTCAGTGAAAAAATAGAGCCCCCCCCAAAATACAGCCTCCCCCCCAACTTGGAATTCCCTCCTTGGGGGTCGTAAAGTCAAGTTCTTGTATAAGACACCTTGTGTACAATGTTTGTGGTTGAGCATATGATGACGTAAAGCCTTTTGTGGAAGATCTGCACCTAAAAACACTCACTATTGACCAGTAACACCCTGACAGAACTCCATTTTAGGGGTATTTTTTGGAGCAGCGAAAAAATACAGCCCACCCCCAAAAATAGAGCCCCCCCCCCAAAAAAAAATACAGCCCCCCTAAAAGCGGTCAGTGAAAAAATAGTGAAAAAACCAGGTATTTAAACAAGACAAGAAAAACAGTAATTTTTGCACCAAACAATTGCTTCAAAACATCATCAGAAAAAGTCGGGCCGAAAAACTCGGGCCGGGCCGAGCCGACTTTTTTCCAAGTCGGGCCGGGCCGGGGCCGGGCAGAGGCAGTGCTGTGGCTACTTTTGCGGGGCGTGTAGGGTACATAGGTGGAAAAAATGGGGGGGGTACGGGGGTAGCGTACCTGGGATTTTGGGGGGATCCGGTTTGGGGGGGGGGAGGGGGGGAGATGTTACGGGGGCGGGTAGGGTACAACACAAGTTTTTTCGGGTGCCTGTTTTTATGTACTAAAAAGTGCATATGAGATTTTTTGCACTTTTTAGGGTTTTTCGGTCGAAATTTGGGCATTTTTGACCGAAAAATGGGCATTTTGGGGGTAAAAATCGGGGCGGGTAGGGTACCAGGGCGGGGCGGGTAGGGGGTAGGGTCAGTGGTGTAGCTACCCAGGCGGGGCGGCAACCTACTGTACCACCCAAAATGCGGGGCGGCAACCTACCTACTGTACCAGCCGAGCTAGGGGGGGGTCGTACCACTTGGGGGGGGGGGGTCATCTGGAAACGGAAATTTTTTATGTCTAAATACTGAAGAAAATGAGGCCTAAAACACTAATTTCGCGCGCAGCGCGCGATTTTTCGCCTATTTGCAGACAAATATGCTAATTTTATGCAATTTTAAGCCAAAAATGAATGTTTTGGGTGAAAAGTTAGGTGGGGCGGCAACCTACCTACTGTACCAGGCGAGGGGCGGCAACCTACCTACTGTACCTAGCAGTGTTGGAGGTACTCTGGAGGGGGGGATACCTACTGTACCGCGCTCGGAGAGGGGGGGATACCTACTGTACCAGAGCCGATGGCCTGGGGGGGGTTATGTACCTAGGGGGGTTTGGGGGGGGGGTTGGGGGGGTTAGGTTTTGGGGTGAAATTTTTTATGTGTTTATTATGTGTGGAATCGTGTGAAAACGTAGTAAGCGCGCGAATTTCGGGTAATTTGAGGTAAAAAACACTGATTTTGCACTAATTTCGGCCATTTTGGTCAAAAATTGGCATTTTTGGGGCAAAATCGGGGGGGATACCTACTGTACCGGGGACAAAATCGGGGGGGATACCTACTGTACCATGCCAAACATCGGGGGATACCTACTGTACCAGGCGAGGGGGGGATACCTACTGTACTGGGGGGGGCTACCCCCCCCCCCAAACCCCCCCCCCCACCTCCAACACTGGTACCTAGGGGGGACCCCCACCCCACCCCCCCCCCCCCCCGGCGCTCGTTTGAACATTCTGCCCTAGCATTTTTTCTAAAATTTTACGGCAGAATATCTTACATTCTGCCGTAACTAGTATAGAATGTTCTGCCGACAATAATGTATGTTTATACACGTGATGGCCCCTTAGGTTGGGTGACAGTTCGATGCATTCGCACAAACCTGATTTTTTCGCTGGCATACGATTCTAAACTAGATCACAAGTTACGTTCAGAATATTCTGCCATCGGCATACTATTCTAAACTGCAATGGTGTGGGGGGGGGGGGGGGGGGGGGAGGTCCCCCAAGGTACAGTAGGTAGGTTGCCGCCCCTCGCCTGGTACAGTAGGTAGGTTGCCGCCCCTCCCCTGGTACAGTAGGTAGGTTGCCGCCCCACCTAACTTTTCACCCAAAACATTCATTTTTGGGCTTAAAATTGCATAAAATTAGCATATTTGTCTGTAAATAGGCGAAAAATCGGCGCGCTGCGCGCTAAATTAGTGGTTTTGGCCACATTTTCTTCAGTAGTTAGACCTATAAATTTTCGGTTTCCATATGACCCCCCCCAAGTGGTACGACCCCCCCCCCTAGCTCGGCTGGTACAGTAGGTAGGTTGCCGCCCCGCATTTTGGGGATGAGACCTTACCGATCCAATACCACCGCCTCTGATAGCTGCCACTGCTGAACTGGGACATGGTTCCTTCTTAGAAACATGCAAAACCTTATACGACATAATCTATACCATCAGGGTACTTGTGGGACTGGGAGTGGGAAAACACTACAGTTAAAATGTTACTTATACAGAAACATATGATCCATTTTAATGGTTTGTAATTGGCATGCTGTTGTTTAAACATAAATTAAATTTACATTTAAAATACTTATACACAAAACATATATTCCTTCAATAACTATGCCAAAAGTATGCACTCTAGCAACTCTCCAAAACAACAATAATTTCAGTAATGGGGCATACAAATAAGTTACCATTACTATTATGTCTTACAACTGAACACAGACAAAAGGAAAGCAATAGATGTTTGACTCTGACCAGTGTCATGGCAAATGACTGGAGGACCTTTAAAAAGAAATAAATACAGATAGTGCAGTCCCTCCAGCATACAAAAGTCCAAGGGACTGTACACCTAGGTTGCAAAAGGTATTTCCATGCAGTCTGTGGATTCCACACAGGAAGATCATCTTCTACATTAGCAAAGACTGTACAAAGTGAAGCTATATGAAAGGACTGGCACAAAGCACAATTTGGGGTTTTGAGGTCAAAACACCATCTTGCATCCTGGAAGCAGTCAAATTGATAATTCAGAGATTGCCTGAGGTAGACTGCAGGTACCTACCCTCCCATCCCAAAGAGGGGTGACTGAGGTCCTCACCTCCTTAAGAGATGCCCCAGTGCCAGCCTCACTGACCTGACTAGCTGGTCTTGGCTTAGGCTTAGGCTACAGCCAGGAAGATGGTGGTCTGAGCCTGGTCTCAGAGATAACTAAAAGGTTACATGTTGACCAAACATAAACGTATCATATGTTTCGGCAGAACATTCTAAATGTAGGTTTTAATATTAGTTTCCAACAGTATGCCAACAGCAGAATACTCTAAACGTGTCAAGAGGTTCGGCAGAATGTTTTAAACGTAACCTATGTCCCAGTTTAGCAGTGGTGTAGCTACCCACGCAGAGCAGCAACCTCCTCTTCCACCCAAAATGCGGCGCGGCAACCGCCCTACTGGACCAGCCGAGCTAGGGGGGGGGGTCGTACCACTTGGGGGGTAAAATGGAAACCGAAATTTTTTATGTCTAAATACTGAAGAAATTGTGGCCAAAAACACTAATTTCGCGCGCAGCGCGCGATTTTTCGCCTATTTACAGACAAATATGCTAATTTTATGCAATTTTAAGCCAAAAATGAATGTTTTGGGTGAAAAGTCAGGTGGGGCGGCAACCTACCTACTGTACCAGGGGAGGGGCGGCAACCTACCTCCCCTATTAGGCGAGGGGCGGCAACCTACCTACTGTACCTTGGGGGGGACCCCCCCCCCCCCCCCCCCCCAGCCACACCATTGCAGTTTAGAATAGTATGCCGATGGCAGAATATTCTAAACGTAACTTGTGATCTAGTTTAGAATAGTATGACAGCGAAAAAATCAGGTTTGTGCGAATGCATCGAACTGTCACCCAACCTAAGGGGCCATCACGTGTATAAACATACATTATTGTTGGCAGAACATTCTATACTAGTTACGGCAGAATGTAGAATATTCTGCCGTGAATTTTGAGAAAAAATGCTAGGGCAGAATGTTCTAAACGAGCGCGGGGGGGGGGGGGTGGGGTGGGGGGGTCCCCCCCTAGGTACCAGTGTTGGAGGTGGGGGGGGGGGGTTTGGGGGGGGGTAGCCCCCCCCAGTACAGTAGGTATTTCCCCTCGCCTGCCGCGGTGGGCGTCTCCCCGATGTTTGGCATGGTACAGTAGGTATCCCCCCGATTTTCACCCCGGTACAGTAGGTATCCCCCCCGATTTTGCCCCAAAAGTGCCAATTTTTGACCAAATATTGCACAAAGTAATCCCGAATCAGTGTTTTTTATCTAAAAATACCCGAAACTCGCGCGCTACGCGCGCAAATACTACGTTTTCACACGATTCCACACATAATAAAC
>JASAMV010005632.1:0-19279 GCA_030248065.1 Rhynchonema sp. JSB1_4
TTACGCAAAGAGCCGGGTGGGTACTGAACTGGTAACTGGCTAAAACTACGCAAAACCGGAGTGAAATAACGTCAGAAGAAACATATCAAAACATACGGTGGCGTGTTCGCACACGCAAATATGCCTACTAAAAATAATAATAGGGTTACAGTACTGGCGTACTAAAAGTGGCTGTTACACTATAACTGAGAAAGTTATAACACATGAACTTGGTAGTCTTAGGTATATATAGCACTTTAAGAACATTATAATTGTCCCCTCGATAGCCGAATGGTTAAAGCGTTAGACTCACAGCCCAACGCCTCAAGCTCGATACCGCACGGAGGACATATCAGCCTGATGACGACAGCAGGATCCGTTGTCGAAACGTCGCAACCGTGCCTCACCAGGCGACTTACTCTAACCCAACAGCCCTTGTCAGGGCTACCCAGAGTGGCTGGCAATAAGACCACAACAAATTTTTCGCAAAATGTCAACGCACGGCCACAAAAAAACATTCAGAGAACAACCAAAACCAGTCACATTATGTTACCTAGTGTCAAAAAGGCTTCACTAATGTATATTATGTAAAAATGTGCATATATGTAAAAAGTACTTCTCAGGCTTAGGCTTGGGCTTAGGCGTACTATTAGACCTAGACCCCACGACCTCGTCGAGCCGGGCGGGGCCGGGTTGCCTCCGGCCAGAGGTGTCAATCGGGCCGGGCCGGGGTTTGCCATCGTCGGGCCGGGCCGAACTTTCCGGCCGGCAAGTACGGGCCGATTCGGGCCGGGGTTTGCCATCGTCGGGCCGGGCCGGGACGGACTTCCCGGCCCGACATCGCCAAAAATATTGAAAAAATCGTTGTTTCTTCACAAAAAACAGCGATTTTTAGTAATTATTTGCACTGATCTTAATCTTATTCGCATTTTTTTTATTTTGGAGCGGTTAATTTTGTGTCAAAATCCTTGCTTCCCAGAACAAACTAAAAGACATAAAAGAACTTGGTCAAAAAAATCGGGCCGAGCCGGGCCGGGCTGAGCTTTCCCATGAACGGGCCAGGCCGGGCCGACCTGTCGGGGGTTGAGGGCCGGGCCGGGCAACCTAACCCGGCACGATTCCCACCTCTGATCTTAATTGATTGCTGAAAAGGCTTGGGCCGGAAAAATTGATTGATTGATTTGCTCAATTTGCTAAATTGATTGCTGAAAAATAATACGCAGAAAATGCTTCAAAAAACGCACAAACACAACCGAAAAAATCCTGATCAGAAAAACGGGTCGGGCCGGGCCCAGCTTTGGTCACATCGGGCCGGGCCGGGCAGCAGATTTGGTCACTCGAGCTGTTCCGGGCCGGCCAAACCTCGCCAAAGTTTTGCAATTTTTCTGAAGCTATTTTTTGGTGAAAAAATTATTGCTTTCAATCAGAGGCCGCAATTCAATTGAGCCGGGTTGGCCGAGCCCCCAAATCTCCGGCCCGGCCCGGCCCGACCCGAACCCCCAAATCTCCGGCCCGGCCCGGCCCGACCCGAACCCCCAAATCTCCGGCCCGGCCAGGCCCGAACCTCCAAATCTCCGGCCCGGCCCGGCCCGATTTTTTTGGCTCAGATTTTAACTCAATTTTTGTCATAATTTTGCGCTTTTTGAATCTTGAAAATAAATTGTTTTCAATGGTGTGGCTGGGGGTGGGCCCCCCTTACGTACAGTAGGTATGTAGCTAGATTGACGCGCCATCCTGGTACAGACAGTAGGTAGGTAGCCGCCCCCGGCTGGTACACTAGGTTTAGGTTGCTACTTTTGGCTCAAAATGGTATAAAATCGATATTTTTCACTCCAAATAGGCGAAAAATCGCGCGCTGCGCGCGAAATTGGCGTTTTATAGCACATTTTCATCAAAATTTAGACATAAAAATTTTGTCCCCCTAGCTCGGCCGGTACAGCAGGTAGGTTCATTGTAGGCCTTTCTGGTGGTGCAGTCGGTTGATTGCAGGCCTGGGTAGCCACACCACTGATTGTTTTCCATGAAAAAGTCGTCAGACAGACAATACTGATCAGTGTTGGAGGTACTCTGGAGGGGGATACCTACTGTACCGCGCTCGGCGAGGGGGATACCTACTGTACCAAAGCCGATGGCCTGGGGGGTTATGTACCAAGGGGGGTTTGGGTGGGGAGGGGGTGGGAGGTTCGGTGTGGGGGTAAAAATTTTTAATGTGTTTATTATGTGTGGAATCGTGTGAAAACGTAGTATTTGCGCGCGTAGCGCGCGAATTTGGGGTAATTTGAGGTAAAAACCACTGATTTAACACTAATTTTGGTCATTTTGGTCAAAAATGGCACTTTTGGGGCAAAATCGGGGGGGGGGGATACCTACTGTACCGGGGTGAAAATCGGGGGATACCTACTGTACCATGCCAAACATCGGGGGGGGATACCTACTGTACCAGGCTAGGGGGATACCTACTCTACCCCGGCGCGACGTCGGGCCGGCCCGATTGCGACCTCTGCTACGGTACTGGGGGGGTGCGGGGGGGCTAATCTAATCTAAATCTGAGAAAGGACTCTACCCGCGGGGGGGCTCTATATAAGTTTTTGCGGTACCTTATAACCATGAATTTATGGTTTCATTTCATAGGCAAAAAAGGGTCTTTTTCAGAGGTCACAATCGGGCCGGGCCAGGCCGCGAATTTGGGCCGGGCCGGAGATTAGGAGGGTGAGGCCGGGGCGGTACGGGCACCCCGGCCCGAAGCTGCTGAAGTGACTTATTTTACTGAAAAGGTAGGTACTGAAAAGGTAGATTTCCGAGCTCGGCCCGGGCCAGGCCCACTCAAACGGGCCGGCCCGAGCTCACAATTACCAGCCTCTAACTTTCCACCCCACAAAACAAAATTGCACCAAACCTTTTCAGCTTTCTTCTTATTACGACGTTTATCAGCTGCGCTTGTTAACAGACGGCCCCTGTTTTTTGCCATAGCTGTCAATTGTTGTCAATATCGATGCTGTTGTTGTTGTTTTTAAAATGTCAATATCGATGCTGTTGTTGTTGTTTTTAAAATTGGCTGAATTCGCCGCTATCGCTGTTATTTGTTCAATTTGTGATAATAGAAAATCACAATCTGAAATTGGCTTTTTGATTCGGGCCGGGCCTGACTGTGCCGGGCCGGGCATTAGCCACCTCCGGCCGGCCCGGGCCGGGCCAGAAATTTGGGATGCAGAGGTCGCGAACAAAGGGCCGAACCGCGATTTTCGGCTTTTCGTTCAGGCCGGGCCTTACTGCGGCCAGGCCGAGCCGGAGATTTCGGGGTTAGCGCCGAGCCGAGTCGGCCAAACCAGACCCGATTGCGACCTCTGCAACGATGATTCTTCTGAAGAATGAAACATCAAGCTTAGGGTTTTCATGCTAACGCTTTGCTTAGCTTTTGTGTAGGCCGAAGCATTACTGATGAATTGACGAACGAATCAAAAAAAAGAAAACAAAGAAAGCACGCAAAAAGAGACGCGCACACGCACGCGCCAACAACAGCCAATCAGCAGCCAACACCGCCATGACGTCATGCAGCCAATCAGAATGCAGAACTGCTGAAACACATTATCACCGATTTCTCGCGATAGAAGTGATGTTTCAAAAAATGATTCTTTTGTACCGCTTGCCCTGAACGAGATCAATCGATTGATATGCAGCTTTCCCCATTTCATTCAATTCCGGAGGAGGACTGGACTTAAAACAAAAATGGCGCATTTTTTGGGAACGCGGACACCCCTCTTTCTCGGGTGTCTGGAAAACCACTTTCTGCTGCACCGATCGGGCTGATTTTTTCAGCGTTTTGTGTCGGCGGGTATACGACATTATCGCAATAATAAAATTGGCAAAAGCCCAACACACGCGCTCACGCCAGCACCCCCGATTTTAACACTACAGGTATAGCAAAATTTCCGATAATCTGACCTGCTGATGTTTCATTCTGCGTTGCGAATTTTTTTCCCCCACACAAGCACTATTGAATACGTAAGCTATCTTGTGAATATGTCGCCAATAAGCTAATGCCAGGATGTCTTCTTTGTTTTGCTGTTGCCTAATTCCGGTGCTATACTGAAGTAGAGACCCTGATACCACAACACAAAAAAAAAAAAAAAAAGAGACAACACAAAGAGAAACACAAAAAAACAAAACAACACAAACAAAAAAAAGACAAACAAACACACACCCACCAAAAAAAAAAACAACAAACCAACAAAACACCCCAACACCAAAAAAAAAAAAAAAAAAAAAACAAAAAAAAAAAAAAAAAAAAAAAAAAAAAAAAAAAAAACAATATATCAAAGGCAGGGTTTTCAATGCCGAACTTGTTGCACATTTCCGTGGCCCAACGAAACGCAACGACAGCAGGGTCATTGTCTTCACTCAGCAATCGTTGAATATGTTGCACGTAATCAGTCAGCAGTGGGTATATGAACTCCACAAACTGCTGATGCGCAGGCGACGCACCGGCCCAAGCATCCATTATCGGCTGATAACTGCTGGGTATCGAATCGGGCAGGTTGTGACGCTGCTCCTGGCGCACGCCACGGAACATTTCGTATGTTTTCACAAAGTTCTGTTTGCGAGTCATCGGCGAATATTCACTGCTTCGGCTGCCCAACGTTTGCACTGGACTCGGTTTCAGGTCAAATTGAACCTGGTTCATGCAGGCATCAAGCACCTGCACCAATTTCCAGCCGATGTATTTCTTCGACAATGGTTCATCGGAGTACTGTTCATAAATGTTCACTAGATGATAGACATCTGTGAAGCGGAACGCCTCCGTTCGGGTGGTGTGTTTCATGCCTTCTTTGACTCGTGTGAGTAGGTCATCGGCAGTGTTCACCATTTCCTTCATTTCCGGCAATGTCACGTTCAAGTCGGCCAGTTTGAATAGTTTGTTCTGGTACGTCAATATGCCGAGTTTCGATTTTAGTTCTTCCTTGGCACGCATGATTGTCTCGCTGCGTACCTGCTGGCGCAACTCCATGTTTTTACGCGTCTCGGCAGTGGTCTCGTGTTTACGCAGCAGTTCTATGTAGCGCGTGAGCGTATCCAACATCAGATTACGAATGCACGGTGGGTAGCGCACATACGTTCCTGGCGTGTAGTCACGCATCAATGCATAAACGCTCGACTCCAACTGCGTGTCGAACTTCTCGCGCACCGCGATCATTCGATTTTTGGCACATTCCAATCGGTAACGCATCATTTCAGACGCGTACCAGTTCGACTGCGAGAGATCGCGATCAAACATGATTTCACGTGCGAACATGTTGTAGTTCTGCCAGTGATCGAGTGCCTTGGGATAGTACTGTGGCGGACGACCTTGGGTCTTGCCAACATTGATTTTGTGTCGTTCATCTTTCGGGTCACGACTGATTGTCATCCCATCGAACGGTTTGGGTCTTCACCAGCGGTCATTTCATCCGTTTGTTCTTTGTCGAACGGAATGTAATCCGCCGTCGTTCGATCTTTGGCTATTGTTGTCGGTACAGTCACACTTGGTAATTGCAGGACATCATAGACACTGTTGCCGCGCATTTTCTCTATATCGCCATAGAAATCGAGAATACGCGCGTACATATCCCGCTCGTCTTGTGCCATGTCCTCACTGCCCACGATCGGCAGAACGCCAACGTGACATGTTCATGTGCCTGCGCTGCACGTATTTTGCAGAACAGATACTGTCGTTTTTCCATTTCGATGAGCATCTCGCTCGTTGCGCGCTGCTCGGCAGTTTGACCGCTGTACAGCCGTTCGCGCAAATGCAGCTGTTCGTCTGCGTTCATGTGCTCATGCATGAGACCAGGCTCCAGCATGACAGCTTTGTATTCGCTCATACTGATTGGCAGACGACAATTGTCGTTTTCCATGTCATAGTCGTCCCAGACGGTTTTCGGGTCTTTCGGGTCCATATTGTAGTATTCTGATGCATCCTTGCTGATCACCAGTGTTTGTGCCAATGTCAGCGCGAGCGGATTTGCGTGTTGCTGGGCTGGTCGATCGCACCGAATCGACCGTGTGATCTCTTTATTATGTCTAATGTTTTTCTTCTGAAAGCTTCGTTTTCCTAGCACAAAGGACAAAGTCTCCCCAAATTTCTATGTGTCACTTTTATTCTCAAGTTAGTTCCGAAAGTTTATCAAAGCGCCAAAATCTGACTGAATCACAAAATGAGAAATGGTTCAAATTAAAGTCAAGACAATTATAAATCGAGTCAAGCCCCAAATCGGAATGAGCCACAAAAGTACAAAAGAGTCCTTTAAATACTCAAGATCTGAAATTTAAGTGAGATAAACAACCATCTCAAAATAGCATCACGATTAAAAGGTCAGAGGTGGAGGATCAAAACAGCTTTAAGGTCGGAAACTTTAAAAGTTGGGTACTACTACTTTTTTTTCAATATCAATATCACATTAGCCCAAAAATTGCATAGGAGTTGTTTACAGTCATGGCAGCTCACGCGGGGCCCACGCCCTGTCACTCAAACGCCGGGTGTATGACGTCTTTGCGTTCGCTGCCTCTCGCGGGGCCCACGCCTTGTCACTCAACCGCCGTTCGGGGCCCACGCACACTTTGATGGGTCCGGTGACAGGTGCCATAGGGACCGTATTATAGGACCAGGTGCACGACCGAATGAAGGGGACTGTCTCATCTGTGACATTCGCGGCCTTCAAGAGAAAATCGAGCCCCTGCTCGAACTTATTGTTGTTATCCTGAAGTGACAAGGGGAGATTAGTGATTGATAAATTACCTGAAAGTGAAACCAAAAATAAATGATTTATGTTTAATTATATTTTATTTTGTTTGTTCTGTGACAGAAGGACACGTGGCGAGGGTCAAAGAGGAGTTGTAGAAGTAGCAGACTGGGGAAAAATATGTAGGAGACAGCAGAATGGGGAAAGATTGGAAGAAGTAGAAGGAACCACGTCGGTAGAAGAACGACAATACACAAAAGAAATAATAACCAAAATAATTAACAAAAACGGGGTTATATCACAAAGTCGAAAGAAAAATGAAAGAAAAACATAATACGTGCATTAAATAATTCATATTGTAAAACAATGACAAAAGAGCGGAGGGAAATATAACGCGCGCACTCTTTAAAATTAAGAGCATAAATAAAAATGACAAAATATTTTTTTAAATTTTTTTGCGAACTTTTTTATCAACAAAAGTAAAAACACATTGCGGTTGAACAATTGAAGCAGCGAAGCACAAACCCAACAAAATTGAGCAATTGGTTGCTGCCTAACATCTCAGAATGATACCAGAATTAGCTAGGTAATTCGATGATGATAATGAAGTGTACGGTTTAAGACCCAAAGTATTTTTCCGGCACTACGCTCAACCTTTCAAGAACAAGATACTGATAATACAGGGTAAAGAAAACAGGGAAAAAACAATTTGCCTGGAAGAAACAAAAACAAGACTTGTCTTGGGGCTAATTTAAAAACATCACACAGATGCATAATTCACACAGAAAATTTTTACTTCGTTCTCTGGCCAGCCACATAGCGCTAACACTCATGAACGCGGCACTTAGTTTCGACTGTGGTGGGACAGGCAGCAATAAGAATGCGAAAGGAACAGAAAATAGCATTTGGATGGATTTGATTGTGGGTATTTTGAATTTTTTAGACTTTAGCTCATCTGTTGGCCATACAAGATGAGAAAAATAAATGAATCAAGCGGGGTTTAATTGATAAAATCTATTGTAACTGAATTTCAAAAGAGAAAGTTTTCTTGCATAAAGTGTAGAATCCCAATCGCATTTTGTGCCTCACCGGTGTGTCCCAACGATGAACGAAACTTTGCAGATTTGTAATCTATTATTGGATTTACAATCTATTATCACATTTATAATTATCACTCTACACACGCGGTGGTCACACAGAATACCCTCAAATAAAAACATTCAGTCCGTTTGAAAAAATGAAGAAGTATAAAAGAAGAAGCTTGCAAGAGCGGATAAATGAGCCATGTGGCAAAGTGTACATCGGAGAGACCGGAAGGCCGCTGAAGAACAGACTGTCCCAGCACAAGACAGGTGTGAAGTATGTGCGCACCGAAACCAGTGCTATAGCAGAGTACTGTGTGCAGTGCCCCCAAAACTGCCAACCAAACTTCAAGGAAACAAAGGTGCTGGCAAAAGGTGCTACTTTGTATGCCATTGAATTATTTATAGCATTTACTGTTTCAGTTTGATTTTCCAAAATCTGTTTGTGGTTTTGAGCGTGTTCAAAAATATGCTTCCTTAATTCGCGTACAATGTATCTAAAGTGCCTTTCTGTTACCGTTCCCGAAAGGGCTAAGTCGCTAATATCGTCTTCAATAGGTAATGGACCTTTCGCTGTCATGAATTCTTAAACTAAGCTTATTCACTTTCTGTATTTGGTGGATCTGAACTCCCATCTAATGCAGGTGCAGAAATTCTAGAATATGCCGAGTTTTCGCGAAGGGCCATGATTTTTGGCGTAAAATCCAAAAGTTTCAATGACAAAGATTCACAGTAATATAGTAAACCAGATAATAATACCCATGCGGAACAATATAAAATAAAATGTAACCGACCTTAGTTGCTGTCGTTCGATGCGGCCATGTCAGCGCGAGCGGAATTGCGTGTTGCTGGGCTGGTCGATCGCACCGAATCGTGATGTGATCTCTTTATCATGTCTAATGTTTTTCTTCTGAAAGCTTCGTTTTCCTAGCACAAAGGACAAAGTAAAGCTCCCCAAATTTCTATGTGTCACTTTTATTCTCAATTTAGTTCCGAAAGTTTGTCAAAGCGCCAAAATCTGACTGAGACACCAAATGAGAAATGGTTCAAATTAAAGTCAAGACAATTATAAATCGAGTCAAGCCCCAAATCGGAATGAGCCACAAAAGTACAAAAGAGTCCTTTAAATACTCAAGATCTGAAATTTAAGTGAGATAAACAACCATCTCAAAATAGCATCACGATTAAAAGGTCAGAGGTGGAGGATCAAAACAGCTTTAAGGTCGGAAACTTCAAAAGTTGGGTACTACTACTTTTTTCAATATCAATATCACATTAGCCCAAAAATCGCATAGGAGTTGTTTACAGTCATGGCAGCTCACGCGGGGCCCACGCCCTGTCACTCAAACACGGGGTGCATGACGTCTTTGCGTTCGCTGCCTCTCGCGGGGCCCACCCCTTGTCACTCAAACGCCGTTCGGGGCCCACGCACACTTTGATGGGTCCGGTGACAGGTGCCATAGGGACCGTATCATGGGACCAGGCGCACAACCGAATGAAGGGGACTGTCTCATCTGTGACAGCCAACTTTTCACAGTATTCGGGACTGTGTGACACACAGATCGGCGCAATGAAATCGTGACGAAACTGAGGTCCGAAGTACTTGGACTGCAGTTCCACGTAATCAGCCAGCAGCTCGTTCGGCGGCATCAAATCGTGGAACTCAGCACCGCGCAGAATTTCCGTTTGTTGTTCACGGAAGTGCAATGGGTCCACAGCCCTGGCTTCGTCACTTGCAGCCAATCGTGCGTAGATCGACATTGGGTTCGGATGAGCGTATGTCTTTCT
This sequence comes from Rhynchonema sp. JSB1_4, assembly GCA_030248065.1. NCBI lineage: Eukaryota > Metazoa > Nematoda > Chromadorea > Monhysterida > Xyalidae > Rhynchonema > Rhynchonema sp. JSB1_4. Next base: position 9,566 of record JASAMV010005632.1, read on the forward strand.
GCGGTTTTCCTTCATCTCAACGCTCATCGTGAATGCACCTCCATCAGTGTGCGCGCACTGGCAACCATGTAGTAGTCCGACATCAGCTTGGCAACTTTCTGGATGCAATATTCAATGGCATCACACCAGTGCATGAGGCCAGCTCAAGCGCATGTTTCTGATGACGTCATAACAGTGTTGGCCATTGGCACACTGATACGGTGTGACGAGCGACATGCAATCTAGCATATAACAGCCCTTCTGTGTGGCGATACGCGCTAAATTTCTGTCCTGGATCGCGCTGTTCTTCATGAGCGCCAACGTGAATGCATCCGTAATGTACAGGGCATCACTCGCGGCATACAATTCTTTTTGGATACACGCCTCATTTCGATAGTCGAGTGTCTTTTCCAGCGCCAGCTTGCCCGGACTGTAATAGTCATCGTCGGACTGACCTGGTTTGTCGGAGGCGTACCAATAGTCGGTCGGTCCCAGTTTGCCTGTTTGGTATGAACGCACATAGCGGCCAAGCATGAAATCCTCTCCATTCATGCTCTTCATCACTTCCATATGGCCCTGCTGCATCACCTCGAGCTCCAAGCGATGGCCTGTACTCATGCGTGTGCGATTGTGTGGCCAGTTCTGTAGGTCCACAGCCGTCAGTGGCAAATCGGCCCCGAAACAGTCCCAATATGCGCGTTCATCCGTGTTGGCCATACCCCAACCGATCAACAGACCACCTTTCTCAAACTCCGACTTTTTGATGTCTTTCGCGGCAGACGGGTTATGATGGTCGGGAATTGGGTCAACTGTTTGAAGTTCTTGCATGGTGTTTTTCCACCCGTCTCCATCACCGCACTGGGCAGAATATTGAACACGTAGCCCTCGGATGTTGAAAACTGGATTTTCGCAACCACGAGCAACGCATTGTGCGGTTCATCAAATTTGAACTTCGGGTTTGGATATTGCAGCACGTTCGGAATATATCCATAGTGACGCATGCAGGCCTGCTGTAGCAGCAGGTGCACATTATCGGTTGTGTTCGTGACACGTTCACGACGAGTCACTTGGAAGAAATTTGCGGTGCTGACTTTGTCGTGTTCCATGTCAAATCCCAAATTGCCATGCGTTTCGTACGCGTGTTTCAGCATGGGATAGATTTCGTCGAATTGTTCACGCGTACCAATCGGGATGATAGCGCGTGGTGTGAATATCGGTCGGCCCACAGTAGCAGTGAACTGATACTACTACACACTTTAGAAACAAGGCCGCCATTGTGGTCGGGTCTTGTGGTTTTGCCTCATACCAATCACGTGACACATGTGGTAATTCCTCAGCGATCGGTTTCTCTGGTGTCACGACCACCTCTTGACTGTCAATGCTGATACACACACTCTCAAGCAGCACGGACTGGCCGGCACTGGTGAGTCGTGCATGTTCAGCCATTCTCAATTGTTCGGCCATTGTCGCTGGTGTACCACGGAATCTGGCTCGCTTTGGGTAAGCCTTAGCCACCATGATACGCACCTCACAAGTGGGCTTTTGGCGCCACTCTTCGGTGTCCATGTCATCACCACCCAGCAACTGATCTTCATCTGGGTCAGTATCAATCTCCGCCTCAATATCATACTCATTCGTACCACCGGTCTCCTCACCACCGGTTCCGCCAATATCAGCTTCCTGCTCGCCAAGTTGATGCTCGCCGTCATCATCGTCTGGTTGTTGTAGCACCGGCGGCGGTGGCGGTGGATTCAACACAGAACCCAACAAATCGTCGGCCATTTCCGAAATGATAGCTATTCAATTTGCGATAATCGAGCGAAATTACAAGTAATTTGCTGAATAATGCAATGATCTGCAATGCATGTCAGCAACGTTTGATTCCACATGAACGTCAGTGTGGTTTGCATCGAAGTACGCAGCCGCAGCAGCTAGGCAGACGAAAGGGCTCGCATCTACGCACATACATAAACCCCGAAAAGAGCAAATGCGTGCAAAAATGACAGAGGGCAAAGCAAGCAAGCATGCGTAATATAGAAAATAGTGTGAAGTTAGACAGGCACACAAATAAATGTTAGGGATGCAAGAATGGAAACGGATAGAAAGTACTAGCACAACAAGCAATAAAGGGTAAATGCAGACGTTGATCAGACGCCCACACAGTTTATAGCCCATCGCTAGTCACCACTCTTTCGCACCAGGACCATAGCTCGTTTCACCGCCAGTTAACATCCACTGTTCACCAGAGTTGGGTACCCGTTGGCGAACAACAGTGTAGCATCGGCCACTACGCAACCGGATGGTGCACCTTATAATGCTGTATCATAATGCGGTGAAGGCGGCGGCCGAAACATTTGATACCAGTCATTATATCGTTTCGGGACATCGATAAATGAAGCGTATCGGACGCTGAGCAATAGGCATCGGGCACATATGCATAATATAAAATTACTGCATATCGGACGCAAACGGTTAGGCATCGGACGCCTAAAAATCGGTCAGGCTTCGGGCGCCTCTTACTTCGAAGTTACAATCCCATCGGTACGTTGCATGTGCTGCTTCCCATACATCATAGAGTGCATTGAAACATCATTTTACGATAACATGACATTACAACTGGGTAAAATCAAGTTCGGATCACGGTATACACAGACATCGGACATCTCTCGGCAAGCCTCAAACGCATAAAACATGACGATTACGTACCACGTTAAACAGTGAGTAAAACGGGTTATGTGATCGTGTGGGAGCTCACCCGTCCAGATACTCCCACGGGATCGCGCCGCACTCAGTCTCGTCGAGTGCAGCCAGGCAACACTCCCAGTGCAGCCACTGACACACTCAAACGCGCTCCAATCGTCCACAGGTCGTCCGTCGGGCATTATGCACCCCACCTACTGCCTTACGCACAGTAGGATATTCCGTCTCTCTTGCCGGACCATCACTCCATCATCGGCTCAACCGCTGTCGCGGCCGTCTTGCCGGAATCTCCTTCCTTGTCCTCGTCTTCGGTTTCACTTGAGCTCGAGCTTGAGCCGCTCGACTCACTGCTGTCACTGTCTCCGCTCGAACCTGACGAGCTCGACGAACCCGAACTCGGTGAGCGAGACTTGCGATGTTTCTTTTTCTTTTCTTTGTCACCTTTCACAGTCGATCGACTCGATGCCGAGGTGGCAGTGCTGGACACTGACGTAGCGCGTGAAGCTGATGCATCACCCTGTGACTGCACAGGCACGGCACGGCTTTATGCGGTATCCCGGCTCCTGAACACGTCGTTGTTCATACAATGTCCGAGCCAGCCCCTGAAGCTGGGCATCACTCGAACGCGGGTGTTTGGAACGCGCCTCCGCGTAACATTCGTTGAACAATCGCTCCTTGTGCGACAACACTGGCGGTATCGGTGGCGGCGGTATCGTCAAGCCACCCGCACCAGTCGCACTCGAGCTTGCACTCGCACTCGAACCAGCCACTTTCGGCGTCGTCGACTTTTTATCGGTCCTTTTCTCTTTCTTTTCTTTCTTTTCCTTTTTGGCCTTCTTAGCCGCTTTCTTCGCCTTGCGCTCTTCACACGCCTCGCGACGTTCGCGTTCCCGACGGCTGAGACTCGTGCTCGTCTGACCATATCGACTGCGACTACGACTGCGGCTGCGACGACTCCTACGCTTTCTGGCAGCTTGGGCAGCCTGATATTCTCTTGACTGATCCACAGCCTGTGCGACTCGTCGAATTCCAGCCGGAACACGCGGTCCAGACAACGATCGCTGACGAGCTCCCGGACCACCCGAACGCATTTGCGACAACGAACCACGTGGCTTCTTTGCCGGCGGCGGTCGTGCATCCGCTGAGCCGCCCGAGCCACCCCCCACCATGAGGCAGACGACCCGGCTGCTGCGGTGGTTTGTTCCAGTACTCAGCGAAATCCAGATTGTTCAGGTCGCAGTTCTCGAAATAGTTGCCGTCGTCCATCGACTTCACTCCAGTCTTGTGTTCTTCATGCGGCATCAATTTCACGATCTCCACACAGTCCGGTAACCAAGCACCTGTATCACGGTTCGTGGTTTGATTGAACTTTCCAGGGTCATTCGCTGGCCATGGCTCCATCGGCGGCAGAATTTGGAAATCCTCAGGCTTTGGATTCCACCACAGGTACGACACGAATATCGACGAGAAGTACACTGGCTTATGCTCTGCGCCAGTTTTCAGTCGGTAGCCACGACCCATCACTTTGTCGATGTACCACAATCGCTTGTAGATTTTCGCCCACGGACATTTCTCCGCCGTGTGATTGTGCATACACACCGCACATATCAAATGCGCCATACTTTTGTACTTCATTGGCAGCGTACACGGCATGTCCGCACTTTGCTGATTGTGCTCGTTCAATTTCTCCGCCTCTCCGAACGGCGGCACCCATGGCTCCTTGCCAGTCAGGGTGAGCGTCTCTTCGTGAATCATCGCCAAAGTCGTCGGCGGGCGATTGTGATTCATCGTCGTGTGTTCAATCAACGTTTGAATTTAGCTCCAATTGATGCGTGGTTTGCTAACCATGTTTTTCGTCAATCGGCCGTTGTCATGATGCAGGATATTCATGGTATCCAGCCACAATGACAGAGCGATGTGGGCATATTTGGTTCTGTCATCGACCTTCACGACCCACTGGTCGAAGTAGGTCGACCACCAACAGTTGCCCCAATTGGAATTCCGTTTCGGGAATCCAGTTTTGATGTTGATTTCATGCTCCATTGTGCCGGTCGGTCCACCAGGAGTCTCCAACTCCGATCGACCCGGCATTGCTGTCTCCGTTGGGTAGCAACATTTCTTATTTTGGCAGACATCCATCGTCTGTTCCTCGTCCCAATACATGTCTGCGTAGCATCGTCGGTCCATTTTGACGCAATTCATCAGGATCAGCGCGAAGATCGGCGCTTCGCGACACGCAACCACCGTATCAAATCGTTCGTTGACCAACGGCCAACAATTCGCGTCCAGCATCTGTTCCTGAGTCATATCGCACCACTTCTTGGCACGATTTTTCGACTTTCCGTCTTTCTTCAGACACAAATGGTAGAAGAATTGATGGTATTCCTCTCCATTGTCATTCTTTTGCGTCTTCCAGATGTTTCGGTCTTTGAACAGTTCGTATTTGCCATCACACGAACTTTTCGATGCCGAGGTTTTGTTTTGCTGCGTTTTTTTTCAACTTGCTGTTTTTCTAAAGTGCCGCTCACGTTTCAAATTTCCCGCCTAAATACCGTAACCTTGAGCCATTCCTGCACAGTCAATTGTGTTATATAAACAAGACTTTTCGCTGCCATTTTCGTCATTTTAGCATTCAGCCATTATCATTCATCGCTGCAATTGCTATCAGTATGCTGTCAAAGGCAGACGTGGCTTCGGCCACTTATGCCGAAATTCGTAACATCATCGGGCTTTGGTCTGCCTGGATCAATGACCCTCAACTGCGTGAGGAATTCTACAGCCGTCTCATGGCCATCGTTGGCGAACGCCGTGACCGTCCCTTCGATGAGGCTGGACTACAGTTCATCACGTGGCTTCTCACACATCCAGGTCCTTTATTCTTGTTGTTTTCTCACAGTTCGACATCAATTTCTATCTAGAAATGTTACAGTCACACCACACGTCGGAGGCGATCCGCCAGTTCCATCCAATGCCGACCCTCCGCCGTCCAGCTCAGTCGATCTCGATCCTGGCTGCGACGATGCACATCCATCCAATCAACAAGGTCGCTCGTCTTTTTATTTATTCTGATTTTATATTTTACTACGTCTGCATCTACTCTACAGTGCCATCAGCAGTCGTCATGTCAGAAGACGCTGCCGACAACGCCACCACACCACAACCAGACATCACACCAGAAGCAATCACCACACAACGTCCAGACACACCGCCCGGTGAGCTTATTAGCCCGGGTGAGCAACAGGGAGGAAGTGCAGGTCAACTTTAAGAACTTGTTTTCAACTTGGTGTTTCAAAGATAGCAGTGATACATACTTTTTAAGACATAGAAATCGGTGAAGAACGGGAAACATACGTGAAACGGTTCCGTACAACGGGTCGATCCTTCGCAGTCAAATTCGGAAACTTGAACAAAGTGCAGGATGTGACCAAGGAAGCCGCCGATCTGATGGGTCAGGTGTTGGACCACACGTTTCGGGGCACAAATCCTGGTATGGAACATTCTTTGTTGTTTTGTGCTGCTTGGTATTTAATCCTTGGACGAACGCAGGCGATCGCGTTGGCGTTGAAGTCAGACATCCCGGCTTGGGGCGTCCGGTGCTTATTCCATTCCAACGCCAAGACCGAGACCGATCCAGAAGTCATGAACAGACATATCGAAGAAGTTTGTTTTTTTAACTTGCGTTCTCCCCCTCTTTCGTTTTTGCCACTACTTGTTCTCATAGATACGGTGCTTTAGATCTGCCAATCCCGCATTGTGTTTCACCTGGACTCCAGAATGACCTGGAACATCACAATCGTCAGCGACCAAACTGGTGGTGCGCGCAAAGGACCCAGATTCCGTGGTGATCTGGAGAATTATCTCGAACAGAAGAAAAGCGGTCAGTAATTCACCTGTATTTTTAAACTTTTTTTGTACATTATTTCTGGGATTGTGACAATAAAACATGTACAGGTCACGGCAATTCAATGATTTCAATCTCAAACTCTGACAATCTCTGTCTGGCACGCTCGCTCGTGACTGCCAAGGCATACATTCATCGTGATGACAGTCCCGAAGCCAAACGGTTGTACAACAATGTGCGAATGGGCGACAGAAACAGATACACAAAACAAAAAGAACTGGCACAGAAACTTATGCAGGTAAGCCCTTTTTACATTACTGTGAAGACATTCACCTATAGTCCTAGAACAAGCCTGATACAAAAATACGAATGAATACTCGTAGGACGCCGGCCTGGCCGAGCATAGCGGTCTTTGCGGTCGTGATGAGCTCGTTCGTTTGCATCGTGCGCTCGGACACTATGAAGTTCGCGTCTATTCCACGGCCGACATGCTGCACATCTGGTATGAAGAACGTCAAGGTCCCGTGATCAACCTCGTGTTGCACAATGGTCATTATGAAGTCATAACCAAGGTACGTCCCATTGTTTTCAATATGTGTCACGTATTTTGATTATTTTTAACTGTCAGGTCGCTCGGTTCTTTGAACACGGGTATTACTGCAAGATCTGCGACAAAGCATACAGTCACAAACGGGAGCATCTGACGTGCGGTGGTCGTTGCCCGTGCTGCACTGAAGTGCCGGTATGTGAAGACGCGCCACTTATCGACTGTGCGGAATGTCGTCGCAAATTCCGTGGTCAGAAATGTTTCGACAACCACAAGGTATTATCATTGATTCACCATTTGTGTTATTTTCACCTTATTTGTTTCAACGTCAATCCTTTCTTTATTGGGCTGCAGGCCATGAAAAAAGCACCGTTGAAAGACGCAAACGGCCAGAAACGCAACGAGACAAATACGTGTGAGCAACTGTGGCGCTGTGAGTCCTGCAACGAGCTGGTGCATCAGAGAAAAAAGACAGACATCATGTGGGCGCGTCAAGTGTCGCTGGTGTTATCAGCAGGTCGACTACAGCACGCACCTCTGCACAATGCAGCGTCTGAAGGAGCAGAAGAAGAAAAAGAAGCCTCAATCGTACATCTTCTACGATTTTGAAACGACACAAGATCTGGTCAGTCTTTATTTTCTTTTTACATTTGTATCAAATGATAACAGTGTGTGAAATTCAGGTGATTGGGCAAAACGCGCACGGCGACATCCACAAATGCAAACCTCCCCCCTTTATTATTCAGGTGCCGTTACCATCGCAGCCCCGCGCAGCGCTCGCGAGTTGAACCCGCGATGTGGTAACCAAGAATCAAGCCAAGACATATGCGATCGTGTACGATAAGTGTAAGGTAGATGGTCAAGGTGTGTGCTGGCCATTCGGTTACAGTGAGTAAGCGTAGTGAGTGAGTGCAATGTTTTAAGACAGTTTTACTTCTTTCCTATCTCTCGGGTATGATCTTTCTAGTCAATCCGTGTCTTTCCTCGTTTGCCTGTTTTAGCTCGTTCGTCTGTCTTATCCGGTGATACGTTTTAGATGCTCACCTTGTTCGCCTTTGCTCACCTCGTTCAGCTAGTCATAACAGTATATAAACAGTTGTTGTTGATGATGCTGTAGCAATGGATTTGAGATTCAAGTTTCCGTTTACTGCCGTGCTCAGCGCGGGCACAAAGTGTGGAAAAACAGAATGGGCAAAGAAATTCGTTCAGCATGCAACGACACTCATTGAACCACCTCCCGAACGGATATATTGGTGCTACGGCGAGTACCAAGATGCTTACGCAGCACTGGAAGCCAATCCAATCGTCGTGTTGATAGAAGGCATCCCTGATATTGAGCTTCTGAAAGGAGACAAGAACACACGCAAGCTTTTGATACTTGATGACCTGATGGCCGATTATGGACGCAAACGGAAGGATGAACTGCATCAACTGTTCACAAAAGGCGCTCATCATTGGTCCACGTCAATTATTCACATTGTTCAAAATCTTTTCTTTGACAATATGCGCACCGCCAGAATTAATTCTCATTACATTATTCTTATGCGTAACCCTTCTGATCGTTTGCAACTCATGAACATTGCTAGGCAAGTATTTCCTACCAAGCAAAAGTGTCATTTGGAAGCATATGACTATAGATGTAGCAGACCGTACGGTTATCTTCTACTAGACTTGGAGCCGTCCACTCCTGATAATCTTCGTTTACGCACTTGCATTTTCCCGAATGACCCTGTAGGCTACGTGTATGAGCCAAAAGTATAAATAGAGGTGACAAACTCCTGTTTCGTTCATTATGTCTGCTCGAATCAAACGCAATTTCAATACGCTTTTGGTCTTGCAAAAGGCAAAGCCAAAGTTGCGTAAAGCAATTCTGAGCGAAGGCGACAGAGATTTGTTGCTTGCCTTGTGTGAGATTGTAAAGAACGTCCTTCTTGGAACCGTCAAATTGAACTCTGCTGCAAAAGGAAAACTGAAGAAGCATCGCCAGAAACTTCGAAAGTTGGCGGACAAGCGTGTGCCGCTAAAGGATAAGAAGAAAATCGTGACACAGCAAGGAGGATTTCTGCCTTACATCCTTGGTCCGGCTATCGCCCTGCTCTCTGCATTGATCAAGTAACATGCAATACGTTCGTAAGATGGCGTTGGTTCCTGCAAACTTTGTTGATCGTCTTGTGAGCCGTCAACGTGAGGAACAACTGTTGACAACTGATACCCCCGTCGTTGAGTTGTCTCGTTTGGATGACGAGATGCAACGTATCATGCAAGACACAACAATGCCACCCGAACAAAAGGCTGTAGCGTATCAGCAAACATTGAGACGATACTCCACGCTAAGGGATCAACATCTTGGCAAGCCACCACTACTACCACAGCTGAAAAGTGATGTGTCAATGAATTTGAATAAGAGTTTTGTTGGTAAAGCTAATTCTCTGTTTGAACATGTTGCTAGGAATCCTGATTTGTCTGTGAACGAACGTGGTGAAATTGCATATAAGGGAGAAAATATTTCTGGTTCTAACATTGTTGATTTGATTCATTCCTATGTCAAGCCAGGGAAAGAACCAAGCCCCACCGGTTTGCGTAAGTTTGGCACTGCTCTTGTTGACCACAACGTTCCGCGTTCTCTCATCACAAACAAGCTCATGTT
>JASAMV010005633.1:0-15291 GCA_030248065.1 Rhynchonema sp. JSB1_4
CAGAGATTAGGATCGGGCGGGACCGGGGCCGGAGATTTGGAGCAGTGCTGTGGCTGGGTACCCTACCCCCGATTTTTACCCTCAAAATGCCCATTTTTCAATCAAAAATGCCCAAATTCCGACCGAAAACCCTAAAAAGTGCAAAAAATCTCGCGCTGCGCGCGATATACCGTAAAAACCTAAATACAGCCCCCGGAATAGAGCCCCCCCCGTAATACAGCCCCCCCCAAAAGGGGTCAGTGAATTAATAGAGCCCCCCCCCCGGAATAAGTAATATCCCTTATACAGTAGTGTATTAAGGCTTGATAGTTGTGCACAGGTACACTTGTGCACGTTCGTTGTTCGTTCAGAGCACATAATACGCCTCTTATTGACGAATAGACAAGCTTAAATGCGATTACAAGCGAAAAAAACATCCTTTCAAACCCCTTTTTAGGGGTTTTTGGGGGTATTTCTGGGAACAATTTTTCAGGTTCGGGTCAGTGAACTAATAGAGGCCCCCGGAATAGAGCCCCCCCGTAATGGAGCCCCCAAAATGACATTACTATGTGTCAAAAATACCTTATTTAGGCTTCCCCTATCCTTATACACAGCTAGGGTTAGAGGTCGGGGGGTACCCGACACCCGACATCTGGAAATACCCGACATCTGAGAAAAAAAGCCGACACCCGACACCCGACAGTTGCAAAAAAACCCGACACCCGACATCTAGTTTTTGAAAAAACCCCGACACCCGACACCCGTTTTTGGAGAAAAAACAAGCAAATTTTTGCTCACTTGCATCATTAGTGCAATTTTTTGGCTCAGGTTACTGAAGTCAAGTATTTTCACACGAAATAAACACCAAAATGTCACATTCTGCGTCTTTGGAAACATTTGGTCCGAAGAAAATTTTCTCTCAAAATTCTTCTCTCAGCAAAACTGATGTTTTGAACCGTAAGTGTCGGGTGTCGGCTGTCGGGTGTCGGGTCCAAAAAAACCCGACACCCGACATCTGGGGGTACCCGACACCCGACACCTACACTTTTTTGGCACCCGACACCCGACATCTCTCTAACCCTATACACAGCGGTTCTTTATCGGTTTTTTTTCGGTTTTTTTTTCACGAAATATAAAAAAACCGGTTTTTCCGCCTGTGTGTCAAAAGTGGTATTGTGCCCAGGCCTAATGCCGGGGGGCTCTATTAATTCACTGGCCCCTTTTTGGGGGCTCTATTCCGGGGGGGCTGTATTTAGGTTTTTACGGTACTTGCCGAATCCGTCAGAAATTTTAGTATTTTTGACAAAAAAAATCCCTACTTTTTCAGTAAAATAAGTCACTTCAGAAGCTTGGGGCCGGGGTGCCCGGCCCGAGCCAAAAGCCCAAAATCGCGGCCCGGCCCGATTGCGACCTCTGCCCACAAGCTGTTTCCATTCCAGGTAAAAGCATTGGTGGAGGCGTGAAAACATCAGCAAAATGGCGGAGAAACAGCTCACCGACGTCGAATTAGCCGAATTGAAGAAGAAACGTGCGTTCCGCAAATACGCGTATCGAGGCGTCGATCTCGAGCAATTGTTGGGCTTGTCACAGTGAGTTTCTTTTTGGGTCCACACCTCGCATTATCGTATTGTCGGCAACGATAATAGAATCCCTACGGGAATTCTAGTTTTGCACTGGGATCAATGTGGAGGTTCTATTATATTGGGCGGTCAATTATTGGGCGTTCTATTTTTTCACTCACCCAAATCTGAAAAAAATCACTTTCGAAGAGCGGCTTCTTGACGGGAAATGCCCATTTTAGGCCTAAAATCTTTATTTCAGGCAAATGTTGGGGAATTCGGTTCAAGTGTATTGAGGCAGAAAAATATTTGGGAAAACTTTTTTGCGTTTATTTTATTAACAATATATTTTGCGAAGAAATACGCAAGTATACCCCAGGCATAAGGAGCATACTGGCATAAAAAACCGTTATTTATTTTTTCGAAAAAAACGTTTTTTTCCAACTTATTCACAAAAATATAACGGCACAGGCTTTCATTCAGGGAGGCTTAGGCTCAGGCTGCCAGCCAGGAAGACATGTGACCAAAAGAGAATCACAAGTTCAGTCAGAATTGTACCAGGGCCATTTTTTGGTGCACGAACTGCATGAATACCCACCCAAAATGAGATTTCATAACATTAGAAGCTTTTTTTAATTTTCGGCATTTTTTGTTTTCGGCATTTTTTCGGCACTTTTTGTTTTCGGCATTTTTTGTTTTCGGCATTTTTTTCGGCGTTTGTTTTCGGCATTTTTTTCGGCGTTTTTGACGGTAAGTTACCGTCGGTAACCATCCCCCTCCACCCAGGAACTACACAGGTGCCCCCCCCAGGAATACATTGATGTGGGGTACCGCATGGTTCCGAGACCCAGAAACAGTGGTGTCGTTGAGAAATCGAAATTTTCCCATACCCAGCCCAATTTTCGGGAAATTTCCCACCCCCAAAAATCAAAAATTTCCCATACCAGGGAGGTTTCTCCAAAAATTCCCATACCCGAAGGGGTTTCTGAAAAAATGGCCCCAAAAATCTTCTAAAAGTACCAAAAAGTGGTCTAAAAGTGCTTACAGCAGAGTTTTCTTTCGGCAGCAAGCGATTTTTGACATTTTTAGGCGAAAAATGGTCATTTTTGGTACTTCTCGGGGTCAAAAAGTCATTTCTTAGGGGTGCTTGTTCCAAAAGTGAAAAATTTCCCATACCCCCGGCCGATTTCCCATACCCCATACCAGGGGGTAACCCCCAACCCCCCTAACGACACCATTGCCCAGAAATGTCTGTTTTTATTTTTGCGGAAATTTTCTCAAGTGGTAGCTGCCAGCTGCGAAATCGGGCTCGTGTTGGCGTTGTTTGCCTTTACTTCTGACAATACAACAACCATAGAAAAGCTCAATGCCCTTGCCTTCCCCCAGGGTCATTTCTTGGCGATAGTTGATGATTTTTCATTTTGATGTTGCAGAGACGAAGTTTGCAAGCTGCTCTGTTCGCGACCCAGACGTCGACTGCAGCGTGGTCTCAAACGCAAACATGTCGCGCTGTTGAAACGATTGCGAAAGGCGAAAAAGGTTGTGGTTGGCAAACGTTTTAACCCTCCCACACGACTGGTCGATTCGCGCCTGTTTGTATTTCACGCAGTTCTTATATTTCTTGGTATGTATTAGTCTTAGCTTTTGTGATGGTCTACATAAATTCGAACAGTTATCAAACGTAAAGGGCGGCGAATCAGGTCGCAGTCACTTCACGATGGGTTATCTTTGTGGTTAATTGCACTTTGAAAATAACAAAATTTTCTGCTAATTTGTTTCAGGCGGCGAGTGCACTTGAAAAACCGGCGTGCGTGAAGACCCATTTGCGTGACATGTTGGTCCTACCGGAGATGATCGGCAGCGTCATTGGGATTTACAACGGAAAGGTGTTCAATCAGGTTGAAATCAAGGTATGTCTTTCGAGATTTTTTAATTCGTTAATTGACAAGATGTTCCAGTGAGAAATTTGTACAACGTTTTCGGTATGTGCAGTCTGACCTTGTAGTGAACTCCTGTATAGTGACTGTGGTCTTCGACCTGCCATTAATTTTCTATCTTATGGTTCATAACTAAAGAATGGTTCTTTCGATGACATCTGAAATGGCATCCTGGCCCGAACATTGGGTCCTGTTGCTTTAAGATAACGGGTAGAAATCATAGCAATGCAGCCATTCTTGACAAGACCACTTGAGCCGAACCATTTGATCGTTAAAGGGCTCGTGCCATTAACTGTATGGGTGATATTTTCGAAACGGTGTAAAGGTCAGTTGGGTGTAAAGGTCGGTGGAAAGCTCGGTGTGAGAAAGTTCAGTGTAAGCTCGGCGTAAGCTTGAAACATTGCACGCTGAGCAAGTAGCAAACGCGCGTTTCTAAACGAAAGGTCAACTTTGACAGTTTGCTGTGCAAGCGTAAAGCGCTTGTTTGCAATCTGGTTCATTTAAGCTGGTTGCACAAACGTTTTAAAAGAATATTTGCAAGTTACCTAACATTTCGCCGCAAGGCTGTAGAGAAATAGAACATTCATTGACGGCGGTGCCAAAAATTTTGACGTCACTAACTGATCGCATCACGAAATCAAAACGGCTCCATGAAAGGTTACGAAATTCACACATGTAGTTTAAAAACGCTTGTGCAACCAACTTAACAAACAATATTGCAAACAAACTATTTACGCTTGCACAACAAACTGTCAAAGTTGACCTTTCGTTTAGAAACGCGCGTCTGCTGCTTGCTCAGCGTGCAATGTTTCAAGCTTACGCCGAGCTTACACTGAACTTTCTCACACCGAGCTTTCCACCGACCTTTACACCCAACTGACCTTTACACCGTTTCGAAAATATCACCCTATGAAGGGTATCAGGGCTATACATTAGAAAGCATTCTCGTTGTCCATGTCAGATGTCACGCACAAATTTTTGAAGCTCCTTTGAGATTCGATACCTCTTGGTAGAGGGACTCAGTGCTGTGGCTGGTGGGAGGGGGTTGGGGGTCCCCCAAATGTACAATATCTCCCATCGAAGGTACGGCATGCGCCCCCGCGCTCAGGTACAGTATCTACCACTCTCTGCTACGGTATCCAAATTTTTCCAAAATTTCATCCCAAAAGCACCTTTTTCCGGTACTATTTTCCTATCGCATTTTCATTTCCGCAGCACAAACCGCGGCCATAAAGTTCAGACACAAACTTGTGTTCTCAAAAAATTTGGCCGATTTTTGGAACGTTTCGCACGCTCACCGAATGAATAGCGCTTTGTGCGACCGAAGTTAGAATTATAAGTTAACGATATGTGTTCCGATCCTATCCATGTATTGATTGACCGCTAGCTAATTTGTGCGTGCTGCGCTGGTCGCTCCAAACCTTTCAGAAATTTCACGTTTTTGAAAAGTCCCTCCACCAAGAGGTAGCGAATGTTCAAAGAGCGTAAAATCAGTGCATGCCATACTATAGCAGCAGTGATGTGGTTGGGGGGGGGGGTATGCGGGGTATACTTGCGTATTGCGTATACCAAAAGTTGCCACTTGGAAAAATTTCCGGAAAAATAAAAACGTATTTTTCCGGGCCTCGGAAAAAAACGGTTTTTTTTCGGTTTTTTTCCGAGAAAAAACGGTTTTTTTTCCGGCCCGCAAGTATAATGCGGGGTATTACCCCGCCCCCCAACTGCTAGGTAGCTTTCTTGCTCCGAAACCCATACCCCCTCAAACTGGCTATCTAGCTTTCTTGCTCCGGTCATCAAGTAAGAAAAGTGTTGATTTTAGTGCCAAAATGACCATTTTATGGGCCAAAATGGTCAAATTCGTTCAAATTTTCTCACACGTGCACAAAACTACGCATTTTAAGGCTTATTTTAGCATAATTTAGACCAAATTTTATACCCCTGTTTTTGACTTCTGGACCAATACCCCCCCTAAAAATCGGGGTACCCGGCTAGCTAGCTAGCTTTCTTGTGCCGGACCCCTCCAGCTAGCTAGCTTTCTTGCTCGGACCAACTACATCACTGTATAGCAGTGCTTTCCAACGATGTGCAACACGATGACCTGTTACCCTTCCTACGGTGATGTCCCAAGCCCTTTAACGGTACGATCATCTTTGTGTCCCTCTCTTTTCCAGCCGGAAATGATCGGTCACTATCTGGCCGAATTCTCGATCACCTACAAGCCTGTGAAGCACGGTCGGCCCGGTATTGGCGCCACGCACAGCTCGCGCTTCATTCCGCTGAAGTAAAATGAAAGAAAAGCGTCGATATAATCGAATCTGTAAACTTGATGTGCAGATTTAAGAACACCCGCCTAAATTGTTAGGATCATTCATTATACTTGTTTCTTGTTATAAGAATCTGTTGTTTTCTTGGTGAAGAACGTTCATTTGAGAGTATTGAATGCAGGACTGTTGTTACCATCAAAGAGCACAGTTTGTGAATAAAACGAACGAGGTTATTTGTCTGCTTCTTGAGCACAACGAACGGAGTTATAACACTGTTATGCTTGCCTCTGCGCTGGAGTTGAGACAAATCCTGAGTTTGAAACAGAACTGATCTGCAGCAATGCAGCGAAATTGGCTGCTGTGGTGTCAGCACTGCAGCACATATACCGTGCTGCTTGAATACGAACATGAAGATGCGACAGCGAGACACCGCCAAAAAGGCCAGCGATGGTGAGTATTGGTCGCACAATGACTATACAGTATGAGAATCCATCCAAAACTTTTCCTGAATTGACAAGCCAGAAAATTCAAATTGACATTGCGCGGCAACGTGTAATCACACGCATACCTGTAGGATTAGCGGAGCGGTCTGTGGCGCTCGTTGTGCAACCCCCTTTTCGGTGGCGCTCCAAGTTTTGGGTGGCGCGCGATGTTTATTCGATTTGTTTTTGTGGCGCTGTAAGGTTTTTTGTGGGGCGTCAAGTTTGATTGGGCCGTTTTGGTGGAACCCGAAGTTTTTTGTGGCGCGCCAAGTTTTTTTGGTGGAGCGCAAAGTTTTCCTCACGAGCGCAAGTTCACAGCTGAGTGTCAAGTTTAGGGAGCAGCATCTGGCATTATGAGGCGCTTCAAGTTTAGGGAGGCGCGTCAAGTTCATGAGAGGAGCGTCAACTTCGTTCTCTTGTGTGGAGCGCGAAGTTTTATTGCCTACAGAGACTCCCGGTGTTGACCAAAACATGCGTGGTTCCCAAGGTTTGACAAAATGTTGCGGACGGCAACACGAGAGGCGCCTGACGTGCGCTCGACCATCTCAGTGGAGCGCCAAGTTCGCAATTACATAACTCGCTTAAAAAGGCTCCTTTCAGCATTTTTAAATCAGTTCTGGAACCGACTGGTTCATGCCTACATGGTGCTTTTTTTATTTCTGAGCTCCATCAGCATAGGTTTGCTACAAAGGAGGGATTACATGGTGCTTCGATGTCATACCCCATCAGGTCGGTCATATACGACTGATTTAGCTACCCGACAAGTATTTCTGCAGCTCATATTCTCAATTCTGTGTGGTTTATGAGTGAATCTTGCTTATTCGACCACAAACACTGTTGTGTTTGATGCCACAGAGCAGCAATCATCGGTCCATATCAAGCACAGACTGTTGGATCGCAAAGAAAAATGACGTATAAACACCCTTCATAAGTGATGCAAACCAAGTCACAAAAGTGACTTGTCAATTAAAGTTGCATTTTTTTCGCGTTTTTGCGCGTTTTTTTTAGCAAATTTCGTAAAATTTCCACGAATCTCAGACTTTTTAAAAAAAAATTTTTTGTGAAAAATATTTTTTTTAAACTTGTTTAAAAACATTTTTTTCTCTCCAACCCTGCTTGTGGTATATGTACGTGTACCACAGTCTAAGGACGTGATCGGGGACCCTTCATTTTCGGTCACCATGATCAATCCTCGTCCATCCTGAATATACTGTACATATTGTGTACCAGTACCTGGGCGCATTACTGCGACATCATACAAATCCCCTGTTTTATGGGCCGACCCTACGTTTTGAGGCCACATGACACTCAAAGTATAGTCGCATTAATCGCCAGTCCTGATTGCTCGTACCAAATTACCGTAGTCTCCTCTCTTACAGTATCGCCGCCACCATCCCCGCTCCCATCATCGCAACTGAAATTGCGTCTGTTCACCACACGCCCAACGAGGCCAACTGGCCAACTTATTCTATTTTCTTCCGTTGTGTAACTTTACTTCTTGGCCGGCCAGTCCTGTCACCAGACCTTTGTACTGTGCATTGATAGTTATGACAAGGTTTCTTTGATGTCACTGCTTTTGGTCCGGTGGACTCCTAGATTTGCGCTCCCACAGATTGCAGTGAGCTGCGCTCCGGACCAAGTTTGATAGCGTACCCTGTCTTGGCGGTGGCCGTCGAAAACCCCGAAAAAAAAACCCCGAAAAAAAACCCCGAAACGGAAAACCCCGAAAAAAAAACTCCGAAAATGAAAAACCCCGAAAAAAAACCCCGAAAACGAAAAACCCCGAAAAAAGCCCGAAAAATAAAAAAATGTCAGTGATGAAAAAAAATCTTGTTGGAGGTGGGTATTCATGTCGCTCGTGACTCACGAGTGAAACATCACCCCTACACTTGATAAATTGGCTTCGGATCAGACTTAAACCTAGACTTGGGCTTAAGCTTGTTCATAGGCTTAGGCTTAGGCTGCCAGCCAGGAAGACGTGTCCATATGAAGGAAACATCCACAAATGTACACCTGCACATGCTTTCTTTCAGGGTTAGGCTTAGGCTTAGGCTGCCAGCCAGGAAGACCTGTCCATTTGAAGAAAACTTCCACAAAAACCTAACTGCTCAGGCTTTCCTTCAGGGTTAGGCTTAGACTTAGGCTGCCAGCCAGGAAGACCTGGCCACATGAAGGCAACATCCACAAAAGTTTAACGGAATAGGCCTTCATTTAGGGTTAGGCTTAGGCTTAGGCTGCCAGCCAGGAAGACATGACCAAAGGAGAATTACCTAACTTGTGCCCGAACTGTACCAGTGCCCATTTTTTTGGTGCACGAACGAGATGAATACCCTTCTCTAACAAAAAGAATTGTTTTCCACACATTTTATATTTTTCGGGGTTTTTCGTTTTCGGGGTTTTTTTTTCGGGGTTTTTCGTTTTCGGGGTTTTATTTTCGGGGTTTTTATTTTTCGGGGTTTTTTTTCGGCGTTTTTTTTCGGGGTTCTTTTTCGGGGTTTTCGACCCCACCCGTCTTGGCGCCCGATTTTCTGGTGGTTTGTAATGTAGTAACATATCATACCATTACTAATTTTCTTTTATTTCGTAACAATAACATTGCAATTTTTTGGGCGTGAAATAAACATACAAGTGAAATGAGTGATACCATACTCGAAACCCGAGAAAGTGCAAAAGGGCGTCAGTCGATTGAAAAAAAGGCAAAGTGTGACGAAAACTGTTTCTGTACCATGATAGCAGTCAAACCGCATGATAAAACAAATTTGACAAAGGGTACCGGATTACCGAAAATAACACGGATTATTCTGACGTATGTATACACAAATATACGAGTCTACAAGGCATGGCATGATCACTTGCCCTTATTCTTACCACTTTTCACAGCCTACGCATAATCAGGCGGAGGTTCAAATTCGGGATCAGGAATTCGTCCCCTTGACCACCCAGGGTCATGCACTTCGGGCAGCGTGAATTCTCCACTTCGATAGATCTCGCCCTCGCGGGGAGTCGCCCCGGCATTGGTGGCGAGCGGGGAAGTGTAGGGTCATCCCGTCGGGGCGTGCCGGGCAAATCCGCAACTGGATTGATAGGGGGAAGAAAGCCCTTTGGGGAGGTGCTTTGCTGGGTCTGGGGCCTGGCGGCTGCCAGACGGGGTTCTTCAGGGGTTTGCAGTGGGTAGCCGGTCGAGGTCGTCCCGGTGGGTGAGGAGGGTAGTAGGAAGGTGGAAGGTACAAACATGTACAATGCACGGCAGGCTTGCTTGTGATAAAAAGTCCAAAAGCTCTGGACAGAGCAGGTTAGAACCCCAAAGCTGCTTATTATTGGCGCTTTCGCTTGGCCTCCTGCTGGGCTGCCATTTACTGTATGTACCTCGCTGGCACATCTTTAGTCAGAAAAATACTCGGATGAAAAATGACGGAACGGTGGTTATGAGCAGCAAAATACATTGCCAGCAGCTGTGACCGGAGGGACCAAAAAAGGAATTGCACATTTCTGCGGTTAAAATTGTCCACCTTTGGTTTATTCACGTCAGCACGACGTCACACCCGGTTGCCAGGAACGGTCTAAATGCGTGGGTGCGCTTTTGCCTTGCAAGTGGTGCGAGTTTCGTAATTGTAGCCTGTGCCATGGTTATGATCATGCGTATGGCTAACTCGTTGAATAATTTGTGTGGATTTCAAAATTTTGAGGGGGACTGAATGGATGGGTGACTGGTTGACGTGTGGTTTCTGTGTTACCCCCTTGCTCCAACATCGTTGATGCGTACACATGTGCCGCAAATCTACTGTGCTCTCATATTTGTTTTTTTTGTTGCGTGATCATGTGAACAAAGCAGTGTGAAAAACAAGGTTCACACCAATGCACCTTTGCTCCTCTCCTTTGCTGTGTTGTGCGCCCGTGCCCAACTACCAGAGCAACACCGTCTGGATCAAAGCACGCACAGAATATTGTGTGAATGCAGAGTAGAGGATGAGGACAGCTCTGGGTTGTGCAACATTATACACCCACCATGCACGTGCCTAGGTATATCATACTTGAATAAGATCTTGCACACAGTGCAAGGTGCCTGCTGATGAGCTAATACGTATATATCGATTGTGACGTTTGACCTAATTGTTTCGCGGTTAATGCACCACACTGCACAACATCGTTAACGCCAGGCATGAGGCTCGTTTCCAGTGCAGCGTGACGTGTCGGCGGCAAGAACAGAACATTCACATTTTCGGGATCGCGTCAGGCGCCGCCACGCATTGAGCAGCATTCAACGCGTACCTATGCAATTCCTTTTTATGTGGCGTTCGTGGAGTGTGTGTCGGTCGGTCACGTGACGGCACGGTTGTTTGCCATCAACAATCAATTCCGTTGAACCATATTTTGGCAAAACTTCATGTCACCTGATGAACGCCAAAAGCTTCTGTGGCGCTGTTGTTACCACCAGAACGAAACTTACTGCATTAAAATATAGTACACTGACGCCTGTCAACCACAACACAATAAGCCGGGCATCTGGCCCATTTTCTTTTTTGTCTTTGTCTTTGAGTTCCACACAGCCCTCCCCCCAGCTATGGACTTTGTTTGTGCGTGTTGCATATTGTTGTCTGTTCAGTCAGTGTATTATGAAACTTATGCGTGGCCTGCAAAAGATCAGAGACCGGGACCTCGGTAAAACAACTGAGCACCAATATTGGAACTCCACAATGAACACTATTTCTGTCACACTCCTTTGGCTTGCTGCATGCCGTGTGTTTACCCCTCTTGCAATTGTCCCATTGGCCAACCTTGACCGTTTTTCAGTGCCCTGGTCAGGAGCCGTGTTACATTCGTATGAGCCCTGGTGTGTAACAAACAACAGTACCGGGTGCAGTTTTATGCTGAAAATGGTGTCCGTGTGCAGTACGCACGCAACTGTGCAGCGTAATCCACCCGTGGGTCAAAAGTCGAAGTTCAGCGTGCACTGCCTGTGCTTTGCACTGGGAAGTTGGATGCGACACACGTGCACGTGGACTTCTACTTTCTGCTCAGCATTACACCCGGTACTGTGCCTGCCCATGGTGTGAAAGAGCAGCGGTCAGATCAGGCTAGGTTCTCCCTTGGTCACATGGTGTGAAAACAGGGTTCATAACCACTTCATGCTGCTTGAGTTCGGGAACAATGCTGGTTAATTTTGGGGTCAACCAAAAATCTCGACACACAGAAAGTCACCTGACCAAGGCAACACCAATTCGGACCGCAACAATTGCCATTTTTTGACAGCTGCTCGGTCGCA
This sequence comes from Rhynchonema sp. JSB1_4, assembly GCA_030248065.1. Classification (NCBI taxonomy): domain Eukaryota; kingdom Metazoa; phylum Nematoda; class Chromadorea; order Monhysterida; family Xyalidae; genus Rhynchonema; species Rhynchonema sp. JSB1_4. The sequence goes on from JASAMV010005633.1 coordinate 11,485, forward strand.
CTTCCTTGTTGAGTTTGTTTTCGTCACATTTCTTTGCTTTGCTAAATCCCTGAAAACTTATTTTTCACAGCCTTTCATTACTGTTGGAGCATGAACATAGCATTGCTTTTTTTATTTTCTGGCATATTGACACCATAGATTTTGGCACTTGAAGCCGGTGCTATCGACGCCCCTCAAGAGTTCATCAAGTTTCAAGCATTGTGTTTACGGTTGATTTTGGATGCAATTTGGAAGGCATGCTTTGTTCCGGTCAGACTGGCGCAGTCACAGAAACTTGTCGTTTTGTCTGTTCATTTTGTTTTGAAATGGAAACTCCTGTTATCTGCGAACGGCGGGCCAATTTTAGTGTGATATGATCGGCAGAGAATAAACATGTTTCGTTTGCATCTCAAATTCCTCAAATTCTATTTTGTAAGTGCAAATACCTTCAAAAAAGCATTGGATTGAATTGCAGTAATCTAGACACTTTTGGCTGTTTCATGGACAGGCAAGGCGATGTTACAATGCACGTGCACGTCATGTTTTTCGTATTGCAGTCAACTCCCTTTTTAGCGACATTCTTCTTGGTGGAACCCTCTGTGGTGATGTTTTAGAACACGATTTTGGTCCCCAATCTGCCGTTAACCTCATGATTGCAGCGCTATGTATTGTGGAAATTCTTTATGGTGACAGGAAATGAAAAGCCAGGTCCTGATCATGTCACTATAAGGAGGGTTGACTGTGTACCCCAACTACCGCACTCATGTCAGACGTTTCTGGCCTCGTCTAAGCCACCCCAGTTTAGAATCAACATCTAATCGTCGGATTAAAAAATGTGAGGTTAATCCAGGCACAAAGTGATTCATTATTGCGACTAAAATGCCCCCGATCGCCACAATTCATCAAGTGATGATGCACGTGGCCACATGGGGTGTCTGTCATCATGTTAGAGCTCAAATCTGAGAAAGGCCCCGAAATTTGGGCGCGCTTCTGGCAACTGTTCAAAGATCCTTCACTTCAAATGTACAGTATGCATTCTGTGTTTGTGTACCTCAGCACACGGCAGGTACAGTATCTGCTGCCTTTTGTTACTGGGGCATGGCCGTTATGAAGCCAATCTAATGCGTATTCGGCGTTGTGCAATGTTCGTATCCTGTGATGAGCTCTGAAGAAACTCAGCTCGTTGGGGACAAATTTCCCAGATAAGGCAAATAATTCGAATTCGACGTTCATTTTGTTGGGTGTGACGTCAGTCTTTCCCAATTCCACGAGCGCATCTACCTTTCTATTTTCTCATATTTGTTGCAGCTGTCATTCTTATATTCAATGCTTTCAAAATAACCCGAGAGCAGTTTCCACAAAATTTCAGAAAGTTCAAGCCAATGAATGGTAAGTCCAGATTCAAGACGCATAATTCAAGAAACGACGTTGGTTCCGTTCAAGCGCGACGTGCAAACAGCGATTGTGAGCGCCTCTTCGTTCAACGCGGTTCGTTCTTATTTGAAAAGTTAAACACGATTATGAGACGGAATGAGTTGTACTGTGCGTGAATAGTTCTGAGTTCGAACGGAACGTTCATTATCCATGCAATTATTCACTGGATCATCTGCAATAACTGTGGGTACCTAGGTAATTCAAGGGAGTGCGCCGGGCTTGGGCTTATCATCGTTATGGGGTTCTGGTCGGGTTATATGCAAAATTTAACAGACCCACAAAAACCCAAAGTATTGCTTTCCATTTTTAGTCCCTTCGTCCACGAGCATGCGAGTATTCGGTATTCAGCGCGAAACCGGCGTTTCGTGGTGTTACGGACAACAACAACGGCGGACAAAACAGCGGGCGGGCCCATCACAGCAGCCCTTCAAAAACAGCTGCCACACTAAAAAACCTTTTCATTTTATCATAGTGTCACTACATACAGCTCAAACTGAGGCGTGGTCTTGTGAGTCACACGATCTCTCCTGAGCTCAAACCATTTCACAAGCCTGGACCAACTCCCAGTCCAAGATGCTCAGTGATGCCTTGCTGTTTTGTCCGCTGCTGTTTTGTCCTTGCGTCGGCTGGTCAATGCAACGGCTCCTTCGCTGACAACAACAGCGACCTCAACGATCAGTAAACAGGTGGGAAAACTCCGCCTGATCATAATTAGAATCACAATTGTTGTTAGGTTTATGAATACAAAATGCACACTAAGAACGCTATTCGAATTCCGAAAAAACAACGAGGTTTCTTTTGAATGTCCAGTCTTTATCATTTTTGATGAAAAGTGTTCCCACTTTTCTCAGGACGGCGTTCAGCTCATCAATCGATCAACTCAAAAGATTTGGCAAAAGTTGACAATGCGTTGATGTCAGACTGTACCGCGTGCTCAAAATCGAACATCGGCAGGTATGGTCAGTTCATAATTTTTGCGGTAGAACCTCCTGGTCATCGGCAGCTTGGCGAGCCAATTTTTTACGAACAAGTTAACAGAGAACAAATAGCTTCTTCAATTTATAATGCACGTGTTTCGATTGAAGCAACGTTCAAAGGTTTTTTTGATGTTTCACAACCAGTTACACACCTTTACATGAATTTTTCTGTGCATTTTCTTCTTTCTCTTGGTCTGAGTCGGGGTAAACACTGTAAATATATTTGTATACTGACCATACAATGATGTTGCATTTTTGTTGCTCAACACTTGATGCCATTCCTCTTCCCCGTGTTTCGGTTTTGTTTCGTTCGCATCTCTCTGACCGACACACCCCACTTTTTCCATTCAGGAAGTCATGAATCATCGACCACCATGCAACCATCACGTTCGTCAAATTGAGTGTTACCCAGCACTTCATGCGATGTCAACGCCATAAACAGTATGTCAACGGGTCGCTGTGTTCAAGGAAATCTGACGGTTAGAAATGCCGATGTTTATCATCCCAAAATTTCGTGTGTGACTTCGAAGACAGCACCCCTTATCAAGTGCCACACTGCATCATCCAATCAACTGTGCCTGCGGCAACCTTAGACATATCCATGCTAACATGTCGTGCTGTTACCATAGTTCTGCATGTTGGTGCTGGGGAGAATTGTTACGCCTATGGAACAGATTGGGGCTTGCCTGGAAACTTTTTCTTATTTTAATTCTTGTCTCATTACAAAAGCAAGTGCCGAGGCCTCAGCGGCCTCAGGGGGTTCTGTGGTCGTCGTACCGCTTCTATCGATAGGCAATTGCCCCGCGAGCAACTGGCGTGATCCGTTGGGCGTGATAACAGAAGTGCAAATGCGCAGCAATGGCCATTTGTCACCAATGATTTCACGACATCACTATAAGGCGGAAATCGGAGTTGCGTCTTTCTGTTGGGCTTTAGCTCTCTCGTTCCGGAGTACGTGTGCATTTGAAAACGCTGTCGTATTGTTTGCGCCAGCCGGTGCGTTCGCGTTCACAGTCCATGTGTAAAAGTGCGTGAAACGGGTGAGGGAAAACGCACTGCACGATTCATATTTCAGCATCGCACGAAGCAACTGAACACGCGTGTGCTGAAGACAATTGCAGTCGTCAAACACGAGCGAATGTGTCGATATGAACACTGGGACATGGAGCACACTGACAACGAAACATCACCAGGTCGATAGCGGTAACTTTCATTATTATACATGTAGTTATATGCGCGGCAGAATTTATTGCGGACATGCTGTGTTGCTGAGCACGCACCTGACAATCAGCTCATAACGAATGCATTGCCCAATGTATCTTTCTTATTTATCGGAATTGCTGATTTTTACTGACAATTTCGAGTGTGCAGTCGCCCAGATATTGGTCGCACAATGACTTCATAAGAATTTTTCAAA
>JASAMV010005634.1:0-23358 GCA_030248065.1 Rhynchonema sp. JSB1_4
AATAAATGAGTGAAAATATAACCTCCTGCTTGTCCTTGAGGAATGTGTCAATGTATTCAGTGAACAGACCACCGTGCCCCGTCTCAGTATCGAACGTTTCCCATTTCTCCCAATCGTACACCTGTGTTGTTTGCATGATTACTCGTGGAAACAATCTAAACATGAAAACCAGACCACCTCGGCGATGTCTGTGATCTCATAGCCCTCATCCAGTGCAGCATAGAGCTCACACGTGGGCCAGACGCCCCAGAACTGTCGCTCCTCGTCGCTGTGCTCACACTCGTTGTTGTTACGCTCCTCGGCACACGATTTGCACAACGGGAACAACAGCTTCGGACCCGACCGATAGGGCAGAACGGGATGCAACAGATCTTTGGGTGCACGCACCTTGCACTTGACGATGCCTGTGTGAGTTTTGGAGTTTAATAATGAATGAATAAGGATGAAAATAAATCAAACAAAATGTACCCTCATACGAGTGCACGTCCTTTGTGATCGGATCGAAATTTTCGGTGTAGATGATTGGGTGACCCACTGGGAATGAACCGTACTTGCAAACCCAGGGGTACAACGAGCACACATCAACGTACTTGGCCACGATGCCGTCGTGCGATTTGAAATGCATCTGCCGACAGTTGGTGCGTCCCTGCGAAGGGAATCAACTTGTAATAGTTGTCATTACTATAAAAAAGTGGAAAGAGTACCCCATAGAACGCCTCGCGCGGATCCATGGGGTCATGGATGTCGAGCGTCGCCACGAAACCAGCCATTTCGAAGTCGAGACGACATTGCTCCTTGTACTCATGCTCCCAGATCTTGCGGATGGTGTAGCCTTGTTCGAGCAGTTCGGCCTCGCGTTTCACCGTACGAGCGTACACCTCACCGGCCGTGGTTTCGATCAATGGCAATTTGAGACTGCGGTCGGTATAGCACGTGGGACAGCCGTGAAACAGCTGTAATAAAGAAGTGATGCTCAAAAACAAGAGAAAATGACAAAAATGGTGACATACGCAGCCATAGAATTCGAACAGCTGCTTCGGATCGGATCGCAACTGCCCATCCACACGATACTGCCCGATGCGCACCTCTCCGCCGTTTCGCGCGTGTTGAATATCGAGATTTTCGTTGTGCGACAGCCAGCTCAGCCAGCGAATGGCGGTGATGCTGTAATGTTTAGTTTTAAGGGGAGAATGAGGAAATAAACACTGAATGACAAAACCTGTGTTTGTGATTGCGTCTGTAGCCACCGACAGGCACGATGCCGATGGTCTCCGGCGGCAGGAATCGCAAGCAGTAGATGGCCATACACGTGGATGCAATTGTGGTGGTGGTCTCGAATGGGTCCAGTCCGTGATCATCAATGATCAGGCGCCTGAACTTCATTGCCGCCTTGGCCAGAATCTCCACGTCACAGGCGCAGTATTTCAACAGTTCCTGCTGGAAGTTGAACACTTTGCCGGACGTAGACTCCTCGGCATACCTGCGAAATGACATGTAATGCAACAGACAGCTATGATTAATATCACATGATAAAAAAATAAAATAATAAAAACAAACCAGGCTTCGAATTCTTCGCGCTGTTGTGGCTTCATCTGATCTGGTTCGTAGTAGTGTTTGGCCGGCATCGGTCCGACGTAGTCCCAGTTGGTCATCGTGTTGAACGTGTGTGGGAACATACCCTTGGCGCCGGGGAAACCCATTGCCTTGGGCAGTGCCGAAAGTGGCTGTAAGATTGTCAGTTGAATATTGAACAATACACCAAACATAAAAAACATTATACCAATGGCAGAAAGTTGAGACTGTCGAGCACCGTGATGTCATGCTGTTTGATGTGAATCTGAACAAAAACAATACGATTATTACATTTTACATTTTTTGAATTCAAAACGCAAACTTTGAACAGTTCGAGTCCATTTGGCACGATCTCAACGGCGTAGCCTTTCTTGTGCACGAACTGCATGATGAATTGACCATCGAAGCCACGCATGTTGTGAGCCATCACCACACAACCGTGATTGGAACGAGAAAAGGCCCAGGAGCAGAACTCGTCGAGTGCGTTGATGCCTGGGATTTCATATTTTATAGAACACAATACACTTCAGATGAGAATTTTACCTTTGAATTCTTTCCTGCCAACGTTCGATGTCTTGCAATGACGACAGTGCATGTCCGTGTCCATACACGCATCGCAACACTTACGCGCACAGACAGCATTGGGCACCATGCGGCAAATGTCGCCGTTGTCGTTGCGCTCGATGATCTATATTGTGTTGGCTTTTGCATATATAAATTTGACATAAGTAAAAAATAAACCAACTGTGTCCGAGGTCGTTTCAATGTCGAAATAGATGAACGATCGAGGCACGTCACGCGGTTTGGGCTGATCGGTCGGTTGCATGAAGCAAGTGTGCTCGCTGATTGTGACGAACTTTTTGCAGAAGCGACACTTCACTTGACCGCACTTGTGCTCGCCTTTGGACCGGTACACATTGACGTCGCACTTGGTGCAGCGATACACCTGCTCACACCGACTGACGTACTTTCGTTTTTGTGCCTGACCGTTGACACGTTGCTGCGGCGCTGGTTTCGGTTCCTGTGTTTGTATTACACAAAATATGTTTCAAAAATACATTTTGAAGGATAAAAAGATGAACCTTGTGTTTGGCGAAGCACAGTTGACTGACAAATTTGCGATTGCAGTCATTGCACGTGACGGGCCTGCCCAGATCGCAGGCGGGAGTCGAGAAACAGGCACCACAGCGCTGGCCACACCCGGTATGTTGCTGTGCGTGACGATATGGTTCCGAGCAGACTTCGCAGCTGTAATGCGTTTGCATTGCGCATGGATAAAACAGGAAACCAAAAATTACACTTACTAGTATTTAGAATTCAGAAATCGAGGGATCGACGTGACGACATTGAAATGCCGATTGCGCAACGAGATGTTCAGCAACGGGACGGTCGAATCGGTCATGTCGCCGCATCGTTTGATGATGTTGCCATTATCCGCCACCGAGAACAGTCGAACGCGATACCGACCGAGCGCAGCACACAACGCGTCCATGTGCTCAACGCCCAATGGACCGTCATGATCGGTGAGATTGGCCGTCTGCAAAAGTTGAGATCATTCTTTGAGACCTCTTCTTTTTTGTACAGACACGCTGCTATACAGACAGACTCGATCCTGGTGTTATTGGATCGATAGACAGACGCCGTAGCCACTCGACTACAGACGCCCGATCGCAAAACAACTTAAAATGTTATATAAGGATAAAAAATTGAGATCAGACTTTATCGTGAGATCTCTTATTTTAAAGGTTCCAAATATTCAGGTCTGAGATGGGGCTCGATCCCAGTGGCATAAGATCGATAGCCAGCGGAGAAACCACTGAGCTACTAAGGCCCCGACGCATAGAAATCAAAAGTGAAACATAAACCAAAAAATTGAGATCACGGGTTTGAGATCTCTTATTTTATTGCCTTTTCCAAATAATACGTCCTCAGGTGGGGGCTCGATCCCAGTGCCATAGGATCGATAGCCAGCGGAGAAACCACTGCGCTACTAAGGCCCCCGAAAACAAACGTACAAAAGTTGCAAATATACCTGCATCAATTCTTGTGCCAGCTCTTTTTGTCGCGTGCACCGATTCTCATCGCCTTTGCGAACTCTGTTCCATTCAGCCATGGTTTGATCAGATTCATTTCTGTGGTATCGTGCTTTTGCCGTAACCAGTGCCCTTGGCAGGCACAGTTTGTCAGTGTTCACAATGTGATGTTCACCGTCACCTGAATTTTATTTCATTATTGAACGAATTATTATACAACAGATTGAAATCACTAACGATTCAATTCCTCATCAATGTTGCCCCGTGGTTGCCTGCCCGAACCCACTGGGGGCTGAAGAATGGTCACTTGCCACGTCATTCGGCTATCAAGACCGAACCCGGCGTTGGACTGGATGACCTGCAGCGATCGATCTGCTTTCTTGGTGCAAAAAAGATGATAAAACAAAGCCTTAATCATACTTGTGCGATGAATCGCATGACTGTGTCAGCATTCATGTCTGAGCGTGCACGGAATGGGATGAGAATGGGCTTGTCGAGATTCGGGTGTTTGATAGTCAGACCGACTTTGCTGTTGTTGTCTGTGCCTGCGAATGCCTTGTCGATCGCTTCACCCATGGCCTTGTGTGCGAATTCTTCGGCATCATCAGCGGTATCAAGCCCACGGAATTCCACACTGAACGCACGACCGGTTGTATTGAGACGACGCACGTGCTGTTCGTACTCACGAGTGATGTGTACTGCTGCAAAAGCATTAACTCTAGAATAGTTTATGTTTTTTTCTTAACTATTCTAAAGTTAGTGCCTACTAAAAAGCGAAGCCCCAGTGGGATTCGAACCCACACACCCACAGTCTCTTTAGTGCCGTGATACGGTGCGCCCTAGACCACTAGTCTATCGAGGCTTACGAAAATAACACAATAAAAACGATATACATACATGGTTGTTGTGCGCCAGTGCCTTGTTGCTGTGTGCCTTGCTGTATGCCATTGCCGTGTCTATCAAGAATCGGGTGGCGTGTCAGGCTCGCTGTCATCAACATCCGAGTGCGAGGCGCGTTGTGGTGTGTTGGGTGTATCATGTGGTGTGGTGAGTGTGTCGTGCTGTGATGTGCTGTGTGTGTGTGTGTGTGTGTGTGTGTGTGTGTGTGTGTGTGTGTCGTGTTGTGTGATGTGTGTGTCATGCGGTGTCGTGTGGCCCTGAAGATGACCGTTGGGTTTGGGTAAGTGGTCATTGCGACCGATGGGCCGCCGGCAGCGTCTTCTGGGCGTAGCACCTGCTGGACCGGTACGAATATCTGCATACTGCACCTTTTCACCAAGTGTTGGAAAAATCAAAAACCAACACCTTGATTGCTGGATGACATCATCGTCGCGGCCAGGATCGGCACACGTCATTTCTGTTACTCGCCTACTCGTCTCCGCTTCGGACACTGTAATTTTTCCTCTTGCTATAAATACAAAGAACGAAACCACAGAACCTGGTATTTGTTGTTGTACACGCCAACTGCCACAGCCATTTCAGTCGCCCTGAGGATTCACAGCTAGTCATTCGTGAACGTGCCCTCTCCTTCATCATAGCCACTTGTGTCCTCTAGCGTTTTCAATTATGAGCGTTCCTGGGCCCGGCTTATTCGCGTGCTATTGCTGAAATATTTTCCTTCCTTTGTCCTTTTATTTTTTGCTTATTCTGTGTGAAAAAAAAAAAAATTTTGATGCAGACAAAAAAAAAAAAAAAAAAAAAAAAAAATATTTTCATGATTCAGCTTTATATTGGTCGATTTCTATATGCCGGTCAGTTGTTACGTGACTCATGAATTGAAAACGCGCTTTCATGTACGACGCTGCCCGCAAATTGTCCAACAACCGCTGAAGAACCGCCCACAAGGTTGTTTCGTTTAATCGCTTCTAAATTCTCACACTTGCTATAATGTTTGCAATTACTGCAGATCCAACCCCGACCGGTCCAGCAGGCTGCTCCGCACCAGAAGACGCTGCCGGCGGTACCATCGGTCGTGAGTCCGGCTCCGACCACTTACCCAAACCCAACGGTCCTCTTCAGGGTCACACTACACCGCATGACACACACATCACACAACAGGACACACATAACACACACCACACAACATGACACACACAACACACACACAGCACATCACAGCACGACACACTCACCACACCACATGATGCACCCAACACATCACAACGCGCCTCGCAGTCGGATGATGATGACATCGTGTCTGACACGCCACCCGATGTTCTTGATAGACACGGCAATGGCATACAGCAAGGCACACAGCAACAAGGCACTGGCGCATAACAACCATGTATGTATATCATTTTTATTGTGTTATTTTCGTAAGCCTCGATAGACTAGTGGTCTACGGCGCACCGTATCACGGCACTGAAGAGACTGTGGGTGTGAGGGTTCGAATCCCACTCGGGGCTTCGCTTTTTAGTAGGCACTAACTTTAGAATAGTTAAGAAAAAACATAAACTATTCTAGAGTTAATGCTTTTGCAGCAGTACACATCACTCGTGAGTACGAACAGCACGTGCGTCGTCTCAATACAACCGGTCGTGCGTTCAGTGTGGAATTCCGTGGGCTTGATACCGCTGACGATGCCGAGGAATTCGCACACAAGGCCATGGGTGAAGCGATCGACAAGGCGTTCGAGGGCACAGACAACAACAACAAAATCGGTCTGACTATCAACACCCGAATCTGGACAAGCCCAATCTCATCCCGTTCCGTGCACGCCCAGACATGAATGCTGACACAGTCATTCATCGCACAAGTATGATTATGTCCTTGTTTTATCATCTTTTTTGCACCAAGAAAGCAGATCGTTCGCTGCAGGTCATCCAGTCCAACGCCGGGTTCGGTCTTGATAGCCGAATGACGTGGCAAGTGACCATTCTTCAGCCACAAGTGGGTTCGGGAAGGCAACCGCGTGGGAACGTTGAGGAAGAATTGAATCGTTAGTGATTTCAATCTGTTGTATAATAATTCGTTCAAAAACGAAATAAAATTTAGGTGATGGTGAACATCACATTGTGAACACTGACAAACTGTGCCTGCCAAGGCACTGGTTACGGCAAAAGCACGATAAAACAGAAACGAATCTGACCAAACCATGGCTGAATGGAACAGAGTTCGCAAAGGCGATGAGAATCGGTGCACGCGACAAAAAGAGCTGGCACAAGAATTGATGCAGGTATATTTGCAACTTTTGTATGTTGGTTCTCGGGGGCCTTAGTAGCGCAGTGGTTTCTCTGCTGGCTATCGATCCTATCGCACTGGGATCGAGCCACCACCAGAGGACGTATTATTTGGAACCCGCATTTGTTAAAATAAGAGATCCCACGACAAAGTTTGATCTCAATTTTTTTGGTTTATGCGTCACTTTAGAATGGCATTTCTCGGGGCCTTAGTAGCGCAGTGGTTTCTCCGCTGGCTATCGATCTTATGCCACTGGGATCGAGCCCCGTCTCAGACCTGAATATTTGGAACCTTAAAAATAAGAGATCACACGACAAAGTCTGACCTCGATTTTTTATCCTTATATAACATTTTAAGTTGTTTTGCGATCGGGCGTCTGTGGTCGAGTGGCTACGGCGTCTGTCTACCGGTCCAATAACACCAGGATCGAGTCTGTCTGTATAGCAGTGTCTTTACAAAAAAGAAGAGGTCTCAAAGAATGATCTCAACTTTTGCAGACGGCCAATCTCACCGATCATGACGGTCCATTGGGCGTTGAGCACACGGACGCGTTGTGTGCTGCGCTCGGTATCGCGTTTGACTGTTCTCGGTGGCGGATAATGGCAACATCATCAAACGATGCGGCGACATGACCGATTCGACCGTCCCGTTGCTGAACATCTCATTGCGCAATCGGCATATCAATGTCGTCACGTCGATCCCTCGATTTCTGAATTCTAAATGCTAATATGTGTAACTTTTTTTGTTTCCCGTTTTATCCATTTGCAATGCAAACGCATTACAGCTGCGAAGTCTGCTCGGAACCGTATCGTCACGCACAGCAACATGCCAGGTGTGGCCAGCGCTGTGGTGCATGCATCTCGACTCCCGCCTGCGATCTGGGCAGGCCCGTCACGTGCAATGACTGCAATCGCAAATTTGTCAGTCAACTGTGCTTCGCCAAACACAAGGTTCATCTTTTTTCCTTTAAAATGTATTTTGAAACATATTTTGTGTAGTACAAACACAGGAACCGAAACCTGCGCCGCAGCAACGTGTCAACGGTCAGGGACAAAAACGAAAGTTCGTCAGTCGGTGCGAGCAGGTGTATCGCTGCCCCAAGCGCGTCGTCAATGTGTACCAAAGGCGAGCACAAGTGCGGTCAAGTGAAGTGTCGCTTATGCAAAAAGTTCGTCACAATCAGCGAGCACACTTGTTTCATGCAACCGACCGATCAGCCCAAACCGCGCGTCGTGCCTCGATCGTTCATCTTTTTCGACATTGAAACGACCTCGGACACAGTTGGTTTATTTTTTACTTATGTCAAATTTATATATGCAAAAGCCAACGCAGTATAGATCATCGAGCGCAATGACAACAGCGACATTTGCCGCATGGTGCCCAATGCTGTCTGTGTGCGTAAGTGTTGCGATGCGTGTATGGACACGGATATGCACTGTCGTCATTGCAAGACATCGAACGTTTGGCAGGAAAGAATTCAAAGGTAAAATTATAATCTGAATAGTATTGTGTTCTATAAAATATGAAATCCCAGGCATCGCACTCGACGAGTTCTGCTCCTGGGCCTCTTCTCGTTCCAACCATGGTTGCGTGGTGATGGCTCACAACATGCGTGGCTTCGGTGGTCAATTCATCATGCAGCTCGTGCACAAGAAAGGCTACGCCGTTCGTGCCAAATGGACTCGAACTGTTCAAAGTTTGTGTTTTCAATGCAAAAAATGTAAAATGTAATAACCGTATTGTTTTTTGTTCAGATTCACATCAAACAGCATGACATCACGGTGCTCGACAGTCTCAACTTTCTGCCACTGGTATAATGTTGTTTATGTCTGGTGCATTGTTCAATATTCAACTGACAATCTTACAGCCACTTTAGGCACTGCCCAAGGCAATGGGTTTCCCCGGCGCCAAGGGAACGTTTCCACACACGTTCAACACGATGGCCAACTGGGACTACGTCGGACCGATGCAGGCCAAACACTACAACGAACCAGATCAGATGAAGCCACAACAGCGAGAGGAATATGAAAAATGGTACTTTCTCTCTAATTATCAATGCCATCTCTGTATCAATTATTATTCAGTTATCATCATAATCAACGCAGGTACGCCGAGGAGTCTGCGTAAGGCAAAGTGTTCAACTTCCAGCAGGAACTGTTGAAATACTGCGCCTGTGACGTGGAGATTTTGGCCAAGGCGGCAATGAAGTTCAGGCGCCTGATCATTGACGATCATGGTCTGGACCCATTCGAATCTGCCACCACCGTCGCTGCCACGTGTATGGCCATCTACTGCTTGCGATTCCTGAAGCCGGAAACCATCGGCATCGTGCCTGTCGGTGGCTACAGACGCCACCACAAACACAGGTTTTGTCATTCAGTGTTTATTTCCTCATTCTCTCCTTAAAACAAAACATTACAGCATCACCGCCATTCGGTGGCTGAGCTGGCTGTCACACAACGAAACCATCGACATCCAACACGCACGAAATGGTGGAGAGGTGCGCATCGTGTGGACGCGCAGTTGCGATCCGATCCGAAGCAGCTGTTCGAATTCTATGGCTGCGTATGTCACCATGTTTTGTCATTTTCTCTTGTTCTTGAGCATCACTTCTTTATTACAGCTGTTTCACGGCTGTCCCACTTGCTATACCGACCGCAGTCTCAAATTGCCATTGATCGAAACCACGGCCGGTGAGGTGTACGCTCGTACGGTGAAACGCGAAGCCGATCTGCGCGAACAGGACTACACCATTCGCAAGATTTGGGAGCATGAGTACAAGGAGCAATGTCGTCTCGACTTCGAGATGGCCGGTCATGTGGCGACGCTCGACATCCATGACCCCATGGATCCGCGCGAGGCGTTTCCTCATTTTTTATAGTAATGACAATTATTACAAGTTGATTCCCTTCGCAGGGTCGCACCAACTGTCGTCAAATATACTTCAAATCGCACGGCGGCATCGTGGCCAAGCACGTTGACGTGAGCTCGTTGTACCCCTGGGTTTGCAAGTACGGATCATTCCCAGTGGGTCACCCGATCATCTACACCGAAAATTTCGATCCGATCACAAAGGACGTGCACTCGTATGAGGGTACATTTTGTTTGATTTATTTTCATCCTTATTCATTCATTATTAAACTCCAAAACTCACACAGGCATGGTCAAGTGCAAGGTGCGTGCACCCAAAAATATGTTGCATCCCGTTCTGCCTTATCGGTCGGGTCCGAAGCTGTTATTCCCGTTGTGCAAATCGTGTGCCGAGGAGCGTAACAACAACGATTGTGAGCACAGCGACGAGGAGCGACAGTTCTGGGGCGCCTGGCACAGGAAAAATAAACTTGTTAAACAGTAATAAACAGTGACAAGGAAACACTTAAACGGTAACAAACAGTAACAAACAGGTAGTGTTTGCATACACCGATGCTCTTGTGGACGTGGTTTGTTGTCATAATGCTGAATGAGTCTTTTTTCGACCGATTTACCACACGAATGTTTTTACTCCCAACGTTTCGTGACCGACTGAGGACACTTTCTCAAGGGAAAAACCTGCAAAAAGACTTCTTGCCTTGTCTTTTTGCAGGTTTTTCCCTTGAGAAAGTGTCCTCAGTCGGTCACGAAACGTTGGGAGTAAAAACATTCGTGTGGTAAATCGGTCGAAAAAAGACTCATTCAACATAGTAACAAACAAAGATAAACAGTGACAATTTTTTTTCATTGTCACTGTTTATTACTGTTTGTTACTGTTTATCTTTTCCTTCCGAAAAAGGTTGATTTATTGATCCATATCCAGGTTACGGGCACATGGGGGTAATCGACCACGGAGATTTCGTAGATCAGATTTATTTTAGGATTCGGATCCAGGTGAGGGGCGGGGGGGGGGTAATCGACCGCGTAGATTTCCCAGCTCGTGCTCATTTTTGAAACCGGATCCAGGTGAGGGGTAGGGGGTAATCGAACACGGAGACTTCCCAGATCGGGCTCATTTTTGAACACGGACCCAGGTGAGGGGTGGCGGGGGGGGGGGGTTATCGACCGCGTAGATTTCACAGCTTGGGCTCATTTTTGAAACCGGGTCCAGGTGAGGGGTAGGGGGTAATCGAACACGGAGACTTCCCAGATCGGGCTCATTTTTGAACACGGATCCAGGTGAGGGCTGGGGGGTAATCGACCATGGAGATTTCCCAGATCGTGCTCATTTTTGAACACGGATCCAGGCGAGGGATGGGGGGGATCGAACACGGAGATTTCCCAGATCGGGCTCATTTTTGAACATGGATCCAGGTGAGGGGTGGGGTAATCGAACACATTCACCCATCGATGGGCATGACAACAAGACGATAAATGTGCTATGCATACAAGAATGTCGTATCGTAGTGACTACTCGTGACCAACTGAATGAAACATTAGATTGATTAATGGCACTGGCGATCGGCCTGACAACACGGCGGTGCTACTGCTGTGCATACAAGAATGTCGTATGGTTGTGAATATCAATACTTGACACACATTCAACTATCGATGGGCATGACAACAAGACGATAAATATGCTATGCATACAAGAATGTCGTATCGTAGTGACCACTCTTGACCAACAGAATGAAACATTAGATTGATTAATGGTACAGCCGATCGGCCTGACAACACGGCGGTGCCACTGCTGTGCATACAGGAATGTCGTATGATTGTGAATATCAATACTTGACACACATCAACTATCGATGGGCATGACAACAAGATGATAAATGTGCCATGCAAACAAAAACGTCGTATCGTAGTGACCAGTTGTGACCAGCTGAATGAAACATTAGATTGATTAATGGCACAGCCAATGGGCATGGCAACTAGGCGGTGATGCTGCTGTGCATACAAGAATGTCGCGTGGTAGTGATTATCAATACTTGACACACATTCAACCATCCAAGTAAAAGTCCATTTGAACGGAAAACTTGTTCCTGACGTTTGCGATCTCTACGCCTACCGTGTCCTGCTGGAATCTGAGCTCAACTACGGTTGGGATGCAAAAAATTCTGTTCTCCAGCTTTCAATCTACGAAAAGGATGGGCCTGCTGAGAAGGTGGAATAGGCTTCAAACACTGGTTTCATCAAACGTGACGCCATATTCCAGGAAAGCGCCGTTGTGGAAAATGGCTCCCATTCATTGTCATCTATTCAATACTGACAAGGTTTTGATGTGCAATACACAGCTGTCACTTGAGCTCCACCGCAATTCTGATGCTTTCTGTCTCATGTGCTTTGCTGCCAGTCCGCCAGCTTTCAAAATTGAGGTGTTGGACATGATCTGGTATGTCAAAAGGCTACAACTGCTTAGCAGTGTGCACCTTGGGCTGGAGGCTGCTCTGAACCGCGGATCGGCATAGTACGAACGACGGCAACGACGACGACGATCGGCAACGTACGTCATACGAACTTTTGGACGAAAGATCATCGTGTGCACCGCCCCGTATTTCTGGTACGCCGTGATGCCGTCGAAATTTGGGAGCCCGTCGTAGTCGGCCTTGAAGGTGAACTGGAACGTGTGCGGGTTGAGATAGTTGTGGGCGGCACGAGCGCTGGCTTTACACAGGCGCTCCAGGATCGTCGACAGGGCACGACGATAGGCCACCACAAACGCACGACGCAGCAGCTCTTGCTTGTCTTCATCCGTCATACGGTTCTGATAACAACCAACGCATGCAGCCATGACGTTCCAGATAACACGTAGTACGTGAGGGTAATCGGTGGGTGGGACGCTGTTGACGTAGTACCGTCGTCGAATGGGAGAAACGCCAAAATTCGACAACAAGTCGTCGGGATTGAACTGCATTATGAAGAAATGGGAAACATACTACCAACTTTATTGGATTGGGGGTAATTATTCCAGCCAATCAGCGACGAGCAGAAAATGTATGTAAGGAAAATTTTTTTTTGAAATATTCAGTATGTTCTCTGACGCCTTGAGAAATATGGATGAATTCAACCAATTCCTTGACGCTCTGTCTGGTCAAGAAACTCCCCCTCCGCCTCCTCCGGTACTGAAACGTCAGGATGCCATCAAACCAGGCACCAAACCACCGGTTCAAAATGGCAAGAAAGAAAAGAAAGCGCCCATCCCGCCGACGCCGCCTGCTCCGCAGAAACCTCCGAACAAGAAACGTCCAGCGGCTGATATTGAAGAAAATCAAGAGGCTCGCCCGGCGGAGCAGAAGGTGAATGATTTTGATCGTGTTGCTCTGTTGCCTCAAGTGCCTGTGACTGTAAACTACTGTGGTGCTTGTGGTGAACACACTGTGAACGTGAAATAAAATTGTTGCAGGTTGTGGATTTTATGAAGTATCGCTATGAAGCTCGTTTGAAGCGGAGAACATTTGCAAGACAAAAGAACGTGGACGTGTTTTGTGGTTGGATTGCCTGATTCATTATTGTGATCAAGAGATTGTTTATTGTAACAATAAAATTGTCAGCGCGAGCGGCGCTACCATGTCAGCGCGAGCGGATTTGCGTGTTACTGGGCTGGTCGATCGCACCGAGTCGACCGTGTGATCTCTTTATTATGTCTATTGTTTTTCTTCTGAAATCTTCGTTTCCCTAGCACAAAGGACAAAATCTCCCCAAATTTCTGTAGTCCCGTGATTGTGATTATTCCTTTAGTTTAGTACTGTTTAGTGGGGTTTTAGGTTAGGTTAGGGTGTATTTCTCGTAAAACTGTTGTTATTGTTACCATTTGTGCCTTGTTTACCTTTTGTTTAGCATTATTATTCCCTTTCTGGTGACCCCTGTTTGTGTATCATCCTAAACCATTCCAAATATCTCTTCACCCGTCTGGCTTTTCCAATGTAAGAGAACGGGTTACTGTAATTCTGTTGAAGTCTGAATCTCGGCCGGTTACGTTTGTGTTTATTATCGATATACGTGTGTGCCCCGTGTGCGCGATTGCGCTTCCTATTGTTTTGGTTATTTCCCTTTTTGTTATTATAAAAACTATATTGTGAACGAGCGAGTCGGCTGATTGACGAGCGAGTGAACGAACGAACATTGCATTCCCGAATCCCGAAACACGCACGAAACGAGCATTTCCGAACATTGGCTTTGATTGATTTGGCTCGGTTGACGAATCCGGTTCTGCAAGCACTAGTAGATACCTGTTGGGCTCGCAGGATCTCATCTGGTGAGCCCGACGTGATCTGCTATTGCCTGCACGTGCAACCTTCGACCGAAACGGAGATTTGGTTGACGCAATAGTTTTGGGGGGAGCGTTTTGGGGCATTTTTCATTCATTTTATTGTTGTTTTCGTGGCTAAAAGTTTGATTTTATTGAGGTTTTCGTTTCGTTCGAGCGTGTGTTGGTGAGCTTCGACAAATCGGGCGGTAAAACGATCGAATCGACGCCCGAATTCGGTGATTGTGCGTGTTCGAAAAATCCGGGCCGACATTGGGGGTGATTGAATCGAGAGTGAGTTGAGCGAATCGAGTCGAGTGTTTGCTTGTCCTTATAGTAGCGACGTCTCGTTTGTGTGCAGTCACAGGGGGCACTTTCCCAGTAAATTTATCCACAAAAAGGGTCTTCAACCGACCCTTCGAGACCGAGGACTTTACGGTCACCCGTTGTGTTTGGAGTCTAGTGTAGCAAAAGGGATCTTGGACCGGGTTTGTACTTGCTCAAAAGGCGGGGCGAACCCCTAACAAGTGACCGGGCCGCACGAAAACTCCATAAATTTCCGTTCGAACAGAAGGGCCGTCAGGGAGAGTCAAAACCTTCTGCTGTTCTGTGCATTTTACGAGATTTAGCTTCTTCGAGGACTTTTGGTTGTGCCGTTGTGGTTTGGAGTGCACCCTGAGCACTTCGCCAACCCAGAAAACGCCTGGGCCGGGGAACCCCTGGCCAAATTTCCCAAAAATTTTCGGACATAGTTTTTCCAGCCAAACGACGACCGGCTGCTTCAACCGCAACCGAAAATTGGCTTGAAAACTGAAGTTGCCGCTGTCCGATTAAATTGAACTTGTGAATTATTTTATTGCCATCGGGCTCAGAGTCTCTGAACGGCTGCTGAGGGCAAACAAGCGAACAATTGTGCTGAAAATTCGACACCGAACGTGAACTGTACCTGTAGCCGAGCCGCTCATAGCGTGCTGTGGCTGAAACGATAAATTGATACTGTGCTTCGTTCGTTAACGTGCCGTCCATCATAAAATATCAATCTTGGCGAACATAAATCGCCAGTATTTGTATTTTAATTCACTTACACCCATGTTGTGTGTGTGAATAAAAGAAAACGAGAACGAACGAATAAAAACGGTGTCTATTTTCGAGGCAGACAATCAAACCTTGTCTGTGGGCTTTTATTATTTGCTGTTGTCGTTGTCTTGCTCTTGTCGCTGCTACCCAGTGAGACGAGACAAGCCATTGTGCGTGTTTGGCCGACCTTCCTGCAAATAAAAGTCGCTGTTTCGCCCGTTTATAATTTGGTTTTGTAAAATTTTGGTAAAATAAAGCAAAACACAATGTCGAACAACGCTCAACAACCTGATGTGAGCGGGTCGCAGCCACATGGTGAGCGCCCACCGACCGAACCGGCGTTGAATACATTGAATGTGCAGCGTGAAACACGACGACGCGGTGCTGCAACAGGGGGTGGTATTATCAGTCGATTTTGGCAGCGTTCCACACGGTCAAACCCCATGTTGGATGAAAATCAGCTGCAAATACAGGCTGCCGCTGCTAGTGATCGAAATGTTGCTCGGTTGCACAAAAATCTGGCCACCTATGACGAGCATCCCGCGCAAGTGGGTTTGCAAAATAATGTTGCCAGCACTAGCGGGGCCAATCAACAACAAGTGCAAACAGTTATGCCGCCTGGTCAACCCCAGCCGGTCGTTACGTTCAGAACACCCGAAATTGAAGTGCATGCGATCGCAGACGCTGACTTGGACAATGCACCCGGTCCATCTGAGGGTGACCGACTGAATGATGGGCATTTGGCTGAGGGCCAGCCATTTGGTGTTGATGTTTCGGACCGACAACCCATCGATATGGAGTTGATTGAACAAAACAACGAGCCACAAGTGCCTATTGTGACCAGACCCGATGATGTATCCACACTGTATGGTCCGGATGACGATATGCAATATATTGCCATCCCGGTTCCGGGTCCGACCCCAGGTGCCAGCGCGTCAGGCCACGGTCCGCGCTTGATTATCCGACCGCTTGTGAACGGCTACATTAGCCTCGATGTCAATGAGTGGTTTGATAGTGCACCTGTGCAAGTTCGTCAGTTGCAACGATTTCTGGTGCGTCTAAATCCTGAAATCGACTACACAGACATGTCAGATTGGGTACTGCACCAAATGGACATGTGTGACTGGTACAAAGCGATTGAGCTGCCCGAAGTCGAGATGAGCCAGTTTGCGTTTGCGAAAATTGTGGGTGATTTCGAGCGGCAATACGTGTGCAGACAACAGCACGCGTTGGAAAACGCGCAGTATGAACATGCAGCCGCAAATACCAGTCAACCTGACAATCAGGCACAGACTGATGACGAAGAACAACAACAACCAGTGACGTCTATGCAAGCGCACGCACAGCAAGCTGAAAGTGTTGTGTCGCAAAGCATGTGTACACAGCAGCAAACACAGCCACCGCCTGTTGTCACGTCAAACGTGCAACCTATTATACAGACGCCTGTATCTGTGGTGCAGAGTCAACAACGCAGCCAATATCGAACCACAATTAATCCGAACCAGCCAAGTGCGTCCATGCAGGCAGGTCGCAATACCGGTTCGCAGCCTAACGGCAATCCATCGACAAATACTGTGCCGGCACCTACCGGTCCATTGTTGACTTCTACACCGAATCAAGGTAGCACGAGCATACAGGTACAGGGCTCAGTGCCTGGTACTACATGGTATATACCCGACCGCAGTCCTTGTTTGTGCAATGTGTGTCTTGGGCGACATGGTCACCCAGTGCTGATGCCTACCGCTTCTTTTGGAGGCACATTACCACCGCAAACTGTAAACTACGTCAATCCCGCTTCGCTACCACAAAGTGCTCAGACTTTGATGAGTGCGAACGGCCCGATTCAAGTCAGTGGTGGCTCACAATTGAATACACGACAAACATCACAACAACCACCACCGCCGCCACCACCAAATAACAACAGCAGGTCACGTGACCACGTGGTTCCTGTCTTGACCGAGACAAATGATGATGACTTGTTCGAGCCAAGTGTGTGTGACCCTGTCACCACTGAGCGCATTCGAATCGAGACCAGTGGCAAAACCGATTGGGCACTGTCTGTTGCACGCAGAACTGAGTTGACGAAAAGCATTGGCGTGTACCGAAAGACAGGTGCATATCCGATCTACATGGGCAATGAGGCACGATTGCACTTCACTGCGTTCGAACGTCAGTGTCGTGAACTGTGTGGTCATGTTGGTGCTGTTACGAACGAAGAAGCCGCATTTGTGCTTTACTCATTGTTGGCACAAGAACCGCGTAACATTTGGCACAACATGGGCCCGAGCCGATTACATTATCGCAAGGCCGTACACGAACTGAGTCAAGCGTTTGGTGCAGACACGCACTCATTCACGGCTGACTTGCAAATGTCACAGTTCGAATGGATTGCTGGACGTGACACGATTGATACCTATCTGCAGCGATCAAATACGTTTGCAGCAAAGCTGTTCCCGCGTTCAACATCAAGTCAATTTGCGCTGCACTCTGCAATGATGTTTCGACAAGGCTTGCCGCAGCTGTTCCGTTCCCATTTGGCACAAAACCGTATCAACACGGAAAGTGTGACCGAAATGGTGTCATGTTTGCGTGCTTTCATCATGGCACAGGAAAGCATTGGTGTGACTTGGGACTACAGAACACTGAACCCAACCAAAGCCATGCAAAGTCACAATGCTAACCAACAGCAACAACAAGTCGAAACGCAGCCACTGTGGCAACAACAGTCACGAGGCAGAGGTTTCGGTCGAGGATATTCGCGTCCGTTCAATAATCGGTTCAACAACAACGGTTTCGATCAGAACCGCTGGACCGGCCGAGGTGCATTCCTACCACGAGGCAGTTTCCGGGGTAATGCATGGCAGCAACAACAACGCGGTGAACGTGGACCTGTGCCTGACGGAGGCCACACGTGCTTTTCGTGCAAACAAACGGGTCATCGATCGTATGACTGCCCATACGACCAGGGGGCTCAACAACAGTTCCAATCACCACAGCAGCAGCAATTCCCGTTGCAGTTGACTGCAGGTGCGCAGCGTGGTATGGTGGTGAGCAATCGATCTCAACGACAAAACGGTCCTTCCAGTGGGTCACGAGCGTGTTTCATTTGTGGTGACCCGAGTCACATGTCCAATCAATGTCCGAAACGTCAGGTGAAACAGGAAGTGACGTTCCCACAGACATCGACCGCTGAGGCTAACGCCTACAATGTGGCGCCCGCAGCTCAACGACCGATTGGCACTGCGAAGCAGACGCACATTGAGACACCGCTGTCTGATTCTGATGAGGATCGTGAATTTTGTGTCGTGTGTCCATATGAGGAGCCATGTCGTTGTGGTCTTGTTATTCATGGACGTGCACGAAAGTTGAAGTCCACTGGCCAACGGAACTCAAAAAGTCCGGCTGATGTGTCCATCAAACGTGTGACCATCACGAATGAGGCCGAACGTGATGAATACGAGCAGAAATGTGCGGAGCTGATACAACATCGGCCCCCAATGAAGGAATATCCGACTGAGGGTATGAGACTGCGTCGTCGTCTGTTCGAACCACCCGATTAAAAGTGTGAATGGATTGAAACGCCGCTCTGGACCACTTGGGACAGGGTCTACGTGCTGGCATGGATCGAACATTGTCCATTTCGCGCACAATTGGACTCTGGGTGCCATGCAAACATCATGCCATGGGAAGCACTCAGTATCATCAACAAAGAGCGCAAACGTCGCAATAAGAAAGCAGTGACGATGTTGCCCCTGGCAGGCATTCCGTGTGGTGCATTTCGCGAAAAGAATGCCGGACGAATGGGACCGTTCGCGTTGATGAAACTCAAAATCGGCTATAAGATCTGTCTGTTCCCGTTCGCAATTGAGGACCGGGAGTCCGAACCGGAGATATTGCTCGGAGGCATGGTTGAATGCATCATTGGCAAGTGGGCACCACATGTGCAACGTGTCCCAGAACCACGGTTGCGAGACATGTTCACAACACGACAGTGTCTGATCTCGTTGGACACACCTATCCGACCGCCGATGACACAGTCTGAAGCCGATGAAGAACCGGAACATCATGCATTCCGGGCCACGCCCGTGATCACGCAAACCGGTCGGGTGAAAGTCGCTAAAGTGAGCGACCCTGTGTCAACAAAACCGAAAGAGCAACGTGTGATTCGTGGTGTGGTGCGCACTGTGAAACATCTAAAAATTCGACCGTTCACACAGAATGTTGTCGAGTTTGAAGTTGTGCCGAGCAAACTGACGGATGACGAACTGGCCGAATATCAAGAGCTT
This sequence comes from Rhynchonema sp. JSB1_4, assembly GCA_030248065.1. Classification (NCBI taxonomy): domain Eukaryota; kingdom Metazoa; phylum Nematoda; class Chromadorea; order Monhysterida; family Xyalidae; genus Rhynchonema; species Rhynchonema sp. JSB1_4. Next base: position 19,308 of record JASAMV010005634.1, read on the forward strand.
GGTGTGAACCGATGCTACAAAGTGTCACCACGTGTGCAAACCAACGTGATGACCGAATGCTTGGTGGCCGTTGACAAGAACAATCGGTTCAAAATGGAAGTGTTGAACACGTCTGGCAACACATACAAGTGGCGCAGGCACATGAAGATTGGTGACATGGACACGGTCAAAGCTGTCACAACGACAGATAACCCGATGACCGAGTTGCCTGCCGATATGAAACATCAAGAGGCCATGCAGAAGAAGTGTGCATTGTGCCCTGTGACCGATACCGAACACAAGCTGGTTGACTGCAAAGCATTCGCCTATTCGGTCAACAACAAACATATGGGCGTTGACATGAAGTTCGATGAAGCGTATGCCGTGGTGAAAAAGCTTCATGTGCTCTCGGAGAACCCGATCTGTGAACATGATGGTGTCAGCCTACGTGACATCGACTGTGGTGTGGTCGACATTCGCAAGATCGTGTATGATGTGTCACGACAGATCGAAGAACAACAGTTCGGCACTGCAGCCACTGTCGAACAACGTGAAGAGAAACTGGCCGAAAAGTTGACAAAGACCTTGATCGGCTCAAAGTGCGATCAACGGCAAATCGATCAGTTTGTGCGCTTGGCCAAACAGTATCATCAATCATTTCACGTGTTCGATTCCGATCGTGCTGATGCTGGTGAAGAAAACCAGTTCGAAATCAATACTGGTGACGCAGCTCCGATCGTTGAGGCACCGCGCCAATTTCCATACAAATACCGCGAAATGCTGCGTGAGAAACTGGAGGAGCAATTGAAGACCGGCATTATTGAACCATCCAACAGTGGTTGGGCCGCTGCGATCGTGCCCGTGATCAAAAAGGACGGCAGTCTGCGTATCGTGGTTGACTATCGACGATTGAACTTGATCACAATCAAAGACAAGTACAATCTGCCACGTCCGCAGGAGATTCTCGATCTGATTGGTGCCGGAAAGCCGTGCATCTTCTCGACCATGGACCTGTTCTCAGGGTTCCATCAGATTCGCGTGCATCCGAACTCGCGAGACAAGACACAGTTCGTGACCCCGTACGGCACGTTCCGATACCGCATGATGCCGATGGGTGTATGCAATGCACCGCCGGTGTTCCAGCGTATCATGAACAAGGTGTTCCGTGATTTCGATGATCGCGTGTTCGTGTACCTGGACGATGTCATTGTGGCCACAAAGACGGTCGAGGAGCACTTGGAGCTGCTCGCTCGTGTGTTCGCACGTCTGCGTGAATGTGGTCTGTTGATGCAACCGAAGAAGTGCAACTTCCTGCAGGAGCGCGTCGAGTTCCTGGGCTACACGCTCGATCGATTCGGTGTACACACATCGAAGTCGAAGACAGTGGCGATCGCTGAGTTCGAGGCGCCGAAGACCGTTCGTGGTCTGCGTCGATTCCTGGGCATGGTCAGCTTCTACCGCAATTTCATTCCCGGCTGTGCCAAAATCAGCAATCCACTGAATCTGCTGTTGCACAAGGACCAGACCACAAATGGCTGGATTGGCGATCGATGGGGTGTCGAACAGCAAAAGGCGTTCGATGAACTGAAAATGAAACTGACGACCGATCCCGTGATGCTGCAATACGCCGACATGAACAAATCATGGGTGATTCGCACGGATGCCAGCAAAGTCGGTTTGGGCGCCGTGCTTGAACAGACTGGTGCTGATGACAAACTGCACCCAGTGGCGTATGCTTCACGAGCAACGACTACTGCCGAAATGAACTACAGTGCCACAGAATTGGAGTGTTTGGCGATGAAATGGGCGTTGAACAAGTTCGATACCTACATTCGTGGCAGGGATCTGCTTGTGGTGACTGACCACATTGCGCTGCGTGACTGTATGCGCAGCAGGATGCGTGGCAATCGTCGTGTCGAAAAATGGGTGAATGAAATCGCCATGCTGAATCCGAAAGTGGTGTACACGCCCGGTCGAGGAAATCACGTGCCCGATTTCCTGAGCCGAATTCCCGAAGAGGCACCAATGTTCAAGGATGAATGTGATCGGCTCGAAAAACTGGAGCAGAAGGAAACGGCTGATGTGAACGATCCGCGCTCGGTGAACAGCTATGACGCTGCCGAACATGCGCGTTCACATGAAACATCAGTGGCTGTGAAATCGGTCAGCGTGGCACGAATCGATGACCACTACGAGTTCGATCTGGATGACGAATGGAACATGATCGAAAACGACCGAACTGATGATGATGACACGGCACAACCGCAAACAAACACGTCCGTGAAGTCCGTGACCGTTAACCCCGTTAACGTCAAATCGGTGCACTTGCGTGATTTGTGCTGTGACGAGTTCGCTGTGGTCGTGAAGAAAGTCGCCACCCGCAGCAAACGCGGCATGAGGGACTACAAACGGAAAATGAAACCACGTGGCTTGACACAAGCCGAAAAAGTGGAAAACGCAAAGTCACGTGACAAGCAAGTGATTGTGGTCGACGAACAGCAGCCGTCAACATCAACGGAGTCTCAGGCTGCTGACTGTGTGCGTGACGCAGTGGCTGAAGTTGTGAAACATCAGTCTGATGACTGCTTCCTCAAGCGGTTGAGACTGAAGCTCGACAATCCATTGAAGTCGTTGCCCGAGCCGAAACAGGAACACGATGACTACATTGAACGGCAACACACAAACTTCTACGTTGATGGTCAAGGGATCGTCAAACACATTCACGACAAATCCGGGTCACATCAGATTTGTGTACCCGAGGCCATGCGCGCTGAACTCATGCAACAATTGCATGAACGATCTGGCCATTTTGGTGTCGATAAAATGATGATGGCCATGCGTCGAGACTACTTCTGGATCACAATGTTGCGTGACGTGCAGTCACACTACAACGGCTGTTTTGAATGTGCTACAGTAACCGGACAGCACAGACGCGTTCGGAAAATGATTGGCTCGTTCGAATTGGTGCACGCGCCTGGTGAAAGGGTGCACATGGACATTTTGCGCATGCCACCGATGACAACAAACGGCAATCTGTACTTGCTGGTTCTGGTTGACGCGTTTTCGAAATATATTGACGCGTACCCGATGCCCGACATGTCAGCCGAAACGTGCATGACGTACTACATGCAGTACGTGCGATGTCATGGTGTGCCGAAAGAACTAGTCACCGATCAAGGAGCGCAGTTCACGGGCAAACTGCAAGAACAAATTGATGTTGTGTTGGGCACCAAACACAACTGCACGACTACGTATCATCCACAGTCCAATGGCTTGGTTGAACGTGCAAACAAAACGATCATGAACATGTTGGCACGTGCACTGGCACCCGGCTCGTGTGATTGGGATGAAATATTGCCGCTGGTACTCATGTACTACAATGCAGTCCCCCAAATCAGCACAGGGCTGTCGCCATTCTTCGTTGAACATGGCCGACCAATGCGACTGCCATCGAACTCAGTGCTCGATGAGGCGGTCAGAAAGAAATACTGTGATGCACCCGATTACATCACACGTATGGTGCGTGCAATGCCTGGTATCTACGGTGAGGTGCTGAAAGAGCTGCAAAACGTGCAGCAACGATTCAAACAGCAAAGCGCGAAAGCTGCCAGACGGTACAAGCCGCTGCAGCCTGGTGAACGTGTCTGGGTGTACGACACACGCGTGTCACAAGGCGAAGACTACAAAATGGCACGTAGCTATACGGGTCCATTCATGGTGACGAAAGCCAACACGAATAATACGCTCGAAATATATCGTGTTGATGAAGGACCGACGCAAACATTCACCGTGAATGTCGAGAAAGTCACCCGTGTATGTGACGAAATCGACAATGACCGCGTCTGGGACGGTCATACCGTCGTTTACGTGCCCGAAACCGAGAAATTCGAAATGAAGGTGCTAAACAAACGCAGTCGTCGCGCAAATAAACGCTATCATTTGCGCGGGACTGAACCGAACGAATTTTAATGATGTTGGCCGAGCGTAATTGTACATATTTATTTTATCGTCGTTATTAACCCGTTTTACTCATAGTATTACGTGTTACGTGATCGTCATGTTTTATGCGTTT